>OMOT01030247.1:0-10045 GCA_900312575.1 Acanthochaenus luetkenii | reverse complement strand
ACGATGACAGCTTGCCTCGCATTCACATATATTTTCAAAGGCAGCGACGGTTGAACAGCACTTTTGACGTCAGGAATAATCACTACTTTCTCATCCGGGTCTTCTCTCATTTTGTGTTAATATTTACTTTATCTAGACCAGAGAGCTTGCGGTGGCTTAAGCCTTTGCAATATATATTCATATATGCGGCGGCGGCTGGAAAACCGGACTTTACCCAGCTTCATCTGGTGCAGATTATTTAAATTTTTCCTACAAAACAGAGAGGATATTTTCGGTTCAACTTCACAAGACTTTCTATCTTTCTATCAAATGGTTCTTTTAATGGCATCGGAATGGAGATAGCCTTGGCGAGTTTTGAGAACGGCGGCGCTAAGGGGAGCTGTGGAAATGACGACGAGACCTGCCGGAACGCTCTGGATCTCCATCGACCACGTTTGGTCCAAACTGGACTTGGTGAGGACTACAGTAAAGAGCTGAACACCCTTGGTAGTCATCAGCAAAGCACCTGGAAAATCAACGACATGAACAGCACTTTTAGCTGCAGCGAAAATACCATGGATGCGCTTTTACGCGCGGATCACAGTCCCCATCTGTTTGATGAGGACATGTTGGACATGGACACGGAGAGCAACGAGAGAGTGCTGATCAACATAGCTGGTCTGAGGTATGAGACACAGCTGGGGACCCTAAATCAGTTCCCTGATACTTTACTGGGAGACCCTGCTAAGAGAATAAAATACTTTGATCCACTCAGGAACGAATACTTTTTCGACCGCAACCGGCCAAGTTTTGATGGGATATTGTATTTTTATCAGTCGGGAGGAAAGATCCGGAGACCTGTTAATGTATCAATTGATGTGTTCGCAGATGAGATTAGGTTTTATCAGCTGGGGGAGGAGGCCATGGAGAGGTTTCGTGAAGATGAGGGATTTATCAAAGAGGAAGAAAAGCCATTGCCTCAAAATGAATTTCAAAAGCAGGTTTGGCTTATATTTGAGTACCCAGAGAGCTCCAGTCCTGCAAGAGGCATCGCCATTGTTTCTGTGATTGTAATTACCATATCTATCATCACGTTCTGCCTGGAAACGTTACCAGAGTTCCGGGATGAGAGAGAGCTGCCGATGACTAGCCGACTTGACAACAGCACTGTGCCCCGTCCATCTCTCACATTCACAGACCCCTTTTTCATCATAGAGACCACTTGCGTGATATGGTTCACTTTTGAACTACTAGTGCGATTCTTTGCATGCCCCAGTAAGTCAGAGTTCTCTAAGACCATTATGAACATCATAGACATTATGTCTATCATGCCTTACTTCATCACAGTGGGCACAGAGCTGGCGGAGCAGCAGGGCCAGGAGCACCAAAACGGCCAGCAGGCCATGTCTCTGGCCATCCTTAGGGTCATCCGCTTGGTCAGGGTCTTCAGGATCTTCAAGCTCTCCAGACACTCCAAAGGTCTCCAGATCCTGGGGCAGACGCTGAAAGCCAGTATGAGAGAGCTCGGCCTCTTAATTTTCTTTCTCTTCATCGGAGTCATCCTGTTCTCCAGTGCAGTTTTCTTCGCAGAGGCGGACGAGCCGGAGTCTCATTTCTCCAGCATCCCTGATGCCTTCTGGTGGGCTGTGGTCACCATGACAACTGTTGGCTATGGCGACATGAGGCCGGTGACGGTCGGAGGGAAGATCGTTGGTTCTCTCTGCGCCATCGCCGGTGTGCTGACCATCGCCTTGCCGGTGCCAGTCATCGTATCTAACTTCAATTACTTTTATCACAGAGAGACAGACCAGGACCAGTCGTCTCTAAAAGATGAACCAAACAGTGGCGGTGCAAGCCCTGAGTTAAAACGGACAGGGAGTAAATCATCTGTCAAATCACAAGACGTGGAAAATAACGACATGGCCACCTCAGTGGAAAAGGCAAATATCAAGGCCAACAGCAGCATGGACATCAAAAGATCTCTTTACGCATTCTGTTTGGATACACGGGAGACAGACCTGTAGTCTCAGTCTGCTTTATTTCCTTAAAATACTTTTAAGCCACAATATCTTAAAGCCCATCGTGTCAGTTGTGTAAAATACCCCCATTAATGGGCTCTAAGTCTTTGCGCAGTCGAAGGATCAACACATTGCAATCCTGAAAAGTTTTAGAGCGACAGGGTTGATTTATACAAAGCACATTATAATCCCCTCATCTTGTACATCCGCCAGAGACCCTGCACTCACATGAAAATTAGGAGTTATGAAGAAACCACATTGCATGCAGCATAGTGACCCTTTAAAATAGGAAGACCTACAGTATTATTATTACTTGATCATCATACACAAATCAAACTCATGGGGAAATTAGTAAGAAACGTAGGTGTATATGCTACAGATCAAGGACGGCAGAACTATAACTAATTACTTACGGGCTTGACATCGGAGAGGATTATGTTGTGAGGTTGTAGGCCTTAACTGAGCTCTACCTACCAACCAGTCGCTAGTGCATACTGTATGAAGAAGCCTATGTCCATTGTACAAAAAAAAGAAGGAAAAAAAAGCCAAATGGGTGTTTTATTTTCATACAAATGTCTGTTAGTCGTATGTTTACTCTAAACACGTTGCATTTAATGTACGTACACATTTCCTATAGGCCTATTATTTATTAATAAAAAACAACACTTTATTTTTAAGATACAGACACTTGTTCCCTCCACTCAGGTTCTGTAAAAATGAGATTATTTCTCTCCTTTTTCTAAGGAGAGTTTATTTACTCTCTATACTGACAGAGGACTTTAAAATAGGTTTTGGGACTCGATTTTAGACATCGAACAACAGCCTTGTTACTGATCATTTGAACTACAGAACATTTGAACCTAAAGGAAACAACATGGAAGTGATGAGAGCAAATGTGACCATAAAGAGGACAGCGCAGAGGCCATCTGGAGAGACCAAGCAACACAGACACCAGGTTAGTGTGGTACAGCAATGCATATGTAAAAAGCAACAACATTATTTTATAAGATTAAAATAATCAATGATAGATTGGCCTTGTGGTTTTATCTAATACAAGGAAAACAAATGCACAGCAATGACTGTGGAGATTCAGAGCTGGTCATGCAGGTAAGGAGCTGTTTTTTCAGCACCACACTGGAATGAAAAGAGGTTTGTCTCTGTAAGTCAGGGCTTAATTTTCTTAATTTTCATATCCCAGGTCCAAGCTTGATAAGATACAGTCCCAGGAACCCATATGGGAACATTTTACTCTTGGTTTAGTATTGAATTGTAGAACTGTCTTCATTGTACTGTATGTGGAGAGATAATAGTAGTGAGATTGAAACCTAGTATCACAGTAGCCGTTGTTATACATGAGATGATTTATAGTTACATATATTGTAGTGAAATTAAACTGTTGCTAATTTCGCTGGGAACCCCCTGCAAACCCCTCAAGGACCCATGGGTGTACCCAAACCCCGATTTGAGAACCATTGGCATGTTTTATTGGCATGCACTGGCTGTGAAAAATAATTTCCTCTTGAGGACAATAAACACAATTAAGTAACTAACTGCTGTGGCATAAAATGGCTCCATAGATGCAAGCTGCACAGACCCCAGGGGGAAAGCCCAATTCTTATGGCCCAGATGTATTAATTCACTGGTGGATTCGTTTGGATATCAAGCTTACACTTCTCAAGCTCTTCAAGGGATAGGTTGGTCTCAGATGATTCTGTGCCCATCCCAAAGTCACCCCTCCCTCAGTCAACTGTGGGTACAGCCAGCAGCAGTCACTGTAGAGAAATGTTGAGTTTATGTATGTACATGTTTAACTGCAAGTTTCCAATCTTTAAAAGCAGATTACAATGGGTTTTGTTGCATACCATTAGAGAGGGATGTGTGTATCCTTTGCAGAGTGTGTGTGTGTTTCTTTGTTTGTTGAATGAGGAGGTTGGACTGGGTCTTTTCGGGGTTGGCATCCTCCCGCTTGTTCTTTTGTCATATTTGTGTCAGCATTAGGCCAGTTAATACTAATAATCCTGTTTTAGAATTCTGTAGGAAGATTAGTCCCTTTGGATGAAAACCACAGGACTTGAATGGATAGAACAGACTTTGTACTGTTTGCCATGGTCATTTGACTAGTACACCATAAAATGGCACCTATGGCATTTTAAGGGTTAGTTTCTATGGTGAGTAAGGCCGTAAAGTGTATCACATGCTGTGGCTGTAGCCTAAACTACAAAGGGTTAGCTTTGTAACGTTACAAGATGATTTTTTAAGCAATAAAATGTGACGACTTACCAGCAGTAATATCAAGCGATTAAACCCAAATCGGTCCAACAATCCTTAAGTAGCCTCCCCGCTGGCAGCAAGGCGACGGAGATGGAGCAAGATGCCAGTTTTCCATTCCTTTTGGTCGTTGCTGCAAAAGTAATTTCTTCAGCGACTTGCCATAAGTCGGTTTATATGGAAGTTAGCAGAATGGCACACATAAAAATGGCCGCCGCTCCGACTATCCTAGAACGTTGATTTGACTGGGAAAGACCATTCTATCCAATTCAAATTTTATGATGAAAACAAACGATTGACTTGAGTCTGCTTCACATTTCATTTCAATGTTGATTTTTAGCGCAAGCCTTTTTATTTTAACCAGAGAAACAGCATAATAGAAGATGCCATTTAGTGGTTTCCTAGAAGTTATTAGTATCTTGCAACTCAAAAAGGTCAGAGTAAACTCTGCACAGCAAACTTTGCAGAACAACTGAGCAAAGCCAAATTTGTTTCCATGATTTTTAAGGAATTAGAGGTGCCTGCAAGACTCCCATCTCACACTGTGGAAGGTGGAAATTAGAACTTGTTAAAAAGGTTAGTGGAAAATTGAGACCACAGGCATGTAGGCCTGTCGGTGTTTGTTGCCTTTCAGCTGTCCCACTGCATGCTATGAGGGTGGCAAGTGCTTCTTGCCTTTTGCCCTGCATAGATCCAGGACTGAGAGGACCTGAGAAGTGGCCTGGACGAGTCTTAAACTAAAAGAAATATATATAGAAAAAAATATAGAGCAGTTTTCTCCAACTATTTGCCATTGAGAGCCACGTGTAGAGCAAACAGTACAGCAGCTGATTTCACTGATTAACACACCTTCAACCAGAGAGGAGGAACTAATCACTGAAATCAGTTGCTGTAGTGATTGGTTGGAAAGAAAACATGCATACACATGGCTCTCTATGGCACATGGTTTGAGACCACTGTTACACAGTATGCTGTATACTATTCTGAAATGTAATTCATTCTTTTTTTTTCTTTTACTTTTCTTCCTCTTTGATAAATCCCTCATCTTCACGAAACCTCTCTATGGCCTCCTCCCCCAGCTGATAAAACCTAATCTCATCTGCGAACACATCAATTTACACATTAACAGGTCTCCGGATCTTTCCTCCCGACTGATAAAAATACAATATCCCATCAAAACTTGTCCGGTTGCGGTTGAAAAAGTATGCTACTATCTACAATTACATGTTGTGAACACAAATAATGTGAAGATTATAATAATAATAATAATAATAATAATGGACCTCATTTTGGAACGCATTTACGTAAAAGAGAAGTCCACTTCTGGGACAATTCTGGCATTCCTGAATGGTTTCCTGGGATTCATTCTTAGCTAAGAACAGGATTTATGAACATGGAAAAGCAGTCGTAAGTCGGACAGATTGGAGTGCGCCCATGTCCTTAAGGGCTGCATTTTTGAGAAATCATTGGTAATTGCGTTCACATCAATTCTACACACATCCTCTGATTTAAATAATAATAATAAATACGAGAATATTTGTGAAATTGTATTGCACTAAAAGAAGTGACTCAACAGACAATTAACAGCTTGGCATTGTATTCAATTACAAATTATTATTTTAGGGGAAATGGTCAGTGGAACAAGCAACGCAAAAACCCGGAAATTTTAAGGAATTCGTTAAAGACAGACAGATGGTCAGATGTTTTAGGACCCAAAAAGAGGACATGTCCGGGTAAAAGAGGACATTTGGTCACCCTAGTATTAATAGTCAATATATCGTCTTGTTCTCTGTTGTTATTTTTTTATTGTTGGTTATATTTTTTTACCTTGCTTAGTGTGACATTGTAAGAGCCAGTGGAGAAACATTCCACTGCTCATCTTACGTATAGTGTTGCATGTAGGGATGCCCCCTGAAACGCGGTTCAAAACGGGAACCGGTTCTAAATTAGTAAAAACCGGTGACGATTCTAAATGTGTTTTGTTGTATTGAGTGGTAGAAGTAAAGAGAGGTTAACATATCTTTTGTTTGAGCTACTTACTGGAAGTCAGCCACCAACAACAGATTCACACACACACACACACTGTACCTGCGTCGTGAGGGGGGGGGGCAGTAGGGATCAAACCACTGTGAGACAAAGGGCGCTTTGTACTGATGTAGTGTCCTTGAGCAAGACACCTAACCCCAAATTGCTCCCGTTGAGCAGGTTGGCGCCTTGCATGGCTACCTCTCCCAACGGTATGATGATATGTAAGTGGATAAAGTCTGCTAAATGCTGTAATGTAATTAAAAAAGAAATATATAGGCTATTACACCAGTGCTCTCTAAGCTTGGACATGTACCGATAGTAGCTTTCCATGGGGCTAGTTAGAGCCTCTATGATGCTGTTTTCAGACACATCCAGACGACACATACATCAACTGTCTTAACAGTGCCTCACATGTCGGCACAACCGAGGACACAAACAATTGACTAGCACTGTGTCATCTGGGGACACAAAGCAACAACCTCATAGCATCATTGTAAACCACTCTGAGCCTCTGCATACTCCTCCTCCTGTACGAATGCCAAAGATGAGCCATTTACAGAGGTGCAACGAAGGCTCTAAACAATGAACACTTTACATTAACAGAACACAGATAACATCTGGAGCAGCATATTGGCCTGGGCATATATTTTGGGCATAACCTGGATATAACATTGTCGGTAGATATCTCTGTCATCCATCAAATAATCAGTGTGGATATGACCAAGATATTTTATTTCCTTGCATATAATGATAGGACTATCACACAAATGAAACACAGGAAAAACGGATTTCCTGTCCTATCTGCTTCTTATGATCATGACATTACTTTTTTAGCATTATATTTAATGTCATGTTATTTGCCATACTACTATGAATTGGGCAGATACAGCATTCCCCCATTTAACTTGTAACGTCTGACGGGCATAACAGAAGACCAAAATTCTAACTATATTTATACAAATTTGACTTTTTAATTGGTTCGTCATCTGAAAAGTTATCTAATGGTTAAGTTTAGGAAAGTGAGGTTAGGGTTAAGCTTAGGGTTAGGGTTAGGGTTAGGCAGCTAAAAGTGTGGTTAAGGTTAGGGTTAGGTTTTGGTCATTGTTAAACAAAGTGTGGCACACTCAGGGGTGAAATGAGTGTCCACGTGACTGGAGATAACAGAGAGGCTGTCTCGGGGAGAAAATGGGTTAGTCGGTTACAGGCAATGTCACTGAAGGGGTCGTCGTTGTCCAGTCCAGGGGTCGGTACACAGGATAGGCTCAGGGGTCAAATCAGGAGAAGGGTTCTCAGACAGAAGGGGTCAATACTAAACAGGGTCCTCATATGATTGGTCATCCACGCTTTTGGCAATTTCCTCACACTCTCTTTCCTCCTCTCACTTTCCCCATGGGTCGCACCCCTTTCTCTGCTCTCTCTCCCTCTATTTAAACCCTGCCATTCTGGGTTCTGATTGGCCCTGCCTGCTCTCTCTAATCGCCTTAGCTGCCCCTCATCTGGCGCTGATTGGGGCGGATGTCCGTATCTGGGCTCTAGCGCCCCTTCAGGAAAGGGTTGTGCAAGTTCACCCTGTCATTGCACAATAGATTGTTTTACAGCACTGTTTATTGATCTCTCAAAAGCATTCAACACCATTGACCATGTCATCATGAAGCAACAACTGCTCAGTAAGAGTGTTCCCCAAGGCGCAGTGCTGGCTATATTTCTCTTCACCATATATATAAATAACTTGGGTCACAACATTTCAAATGCAAATCTCCATTTTTATGCAGACACCATTATTTACTGCTGTTCTTCCACACTCACCTACTAAAACCTACAAACAGCCTTTGACAGTGTGCAGTCTCGGCTCTACCAACTAAAGCTTGTTCTAAACTTGGACAAAACAAAGGTTATGGTGTTCTCCAATTCTAGGAAGAAACCACATCTTCCTCCCATTATCTCCACAATGGCAAATCGATCGAAGGGGTTTCATGCTACAAATACATAGGTATCCTAATTGACGATTACCATTCTTTCAAGCATCACATTGAATGTCTTGTGAAAAAGTGAAAGGTGAAACTAGGTTTTTATTTCCAGGAGTCCAGAAAAAAAACTTGTTGCTGCAGCCTTCATGTCTATACTTGATTACAGTGATTTGTTGTACATGCACACACCAGTTCAGTCTCTTCACATGTTAGATACAGTATATCACTGTACTCTGCGATTTGTCGCTGGTTACAAGTTCCTCACCCATCACTGCATCACTTTCTCTATCCGTGCGTAGACTCAGTCACTTTTATACTTTTATCTACAAGGCACTTATCGGTTTGCTTCCCACTTATTTATGCAGTTATGTGACTCTTACTTACGGTCCCAAGACTCAGGTCTCCCTTGAAAATGAGATATCCAGATCTCAATGGGACTAACCTGGTTAAATAAAGGTTAAATTAAATAAATAGGCTTTGACGTATGCCCTAATTGAGTTTCAATGGGTCATCTGGAATTAGGCTGGTGATGTACTTAGGTTGGAATGGCTAACATTGAACGTAATTCCCTATCACCCCAATCAGTGGCCCACAGTTTGAAGGAATGGCAGGGAGCTTCATGTTCAAGCTCTGAGAGAACTGTTAATATTAGTATTGCACTCCAACTTATGAATGGGATGACAGCTTCTCTGTAGCAGCTAACAGATGCATTGTAACTATGGTCACAGTGATATATCCCTTTATCTGGCTATAAGGAAAGGAAAATATATTTTGACGTAGTGGTCACTACAGTGAGGTAAGGTTTATTAGGCATCATGATTGCTATTTTTGGAGATGAGGATTGCTGTTTTGTTGGTCAGTTATCTAACGTTTGTGTTTAGAATGCCTCAGGAATGGTGGATGTGCAAGAAAATAACATTTGGAACAATTAAATGTATTGAAATTAAATTCCAAAGTTAAAGTAGAGATTTGTGGGGGGTTTTTAAAAGTTTTTTATATCCCCATTTTTGTTGCTAAGCGCTCATTGGTTTTGTGTTTCTGCACTGCACTTGTCAATTAAACAGTGTGTCCAGTATTGTGATATATTTTTCCTTGGGTTTTATGTTGATTAAGTTTGAGTTACTTTAGGTGATGCTCTTTTCTTTGTTCAGCCATGCTGGCTATCGCTGCTCATGCTCTTCTTGATGTTCCTCTTCTATTTATTCCAATCAAACTGGAAACAGTTTGACGCTGGTCACTTGTTGACCGTGTTGAACAGTCCAATGGCTGTAGGCACAAAGGAACGCCTAAGGCGCTCCGTCCTGCTTCGTGGTAGGATGAGCCTGTGGCTGAAGGTGCTCCTCATCAGACTCAGCTCATCATGGAGAGGATGAGAGGGGTTCTACAGGATTGTATTGATCTTCCCCCTCATCCTCCTCTCTGCCACTACCTCCAGACTGTCCAGTTTGACTCCCACAACAGAGCTGGCCTTCTTCACCAGTTTGTTCAGCCTGTTGGCATCCCCTGTTTTGATGCCGCCTCCCCAGCACGCCACAGCGAAGAAGAGTGCACTGGCAACTACAGACTGGTACATCTGCAGCATCCTGTTACACACATTGAAGGACCTGAGCCTCCTCAGGAAGAACAGTCTGCTCTGTCCTTTCCTGTAGAGCCTCAGTGCTGTCCGACCAGTCCAGTTTGTTATTGATCTGCACTCCTAGGAACCTGTATGAGTGCACCATCTCTACCTCCACTCCCCGGATGGTGACAGGGGTTGGGGGCTTCCTGTTCCTTCGAAAGTCCACC
>OMOT01030214.1:0-15028 GCA_900312575.1 Acanthochaenus luetkenii | reverse complement strand
CGTACGTGAGCCAACGGGTGCTTGTTGCTGCTGTCCTTCTATTCAGAGGCGCCAGGCGAGTCAAGTGTAGAAGAGGAATGAATGCAAATCTCTAGGGATGACTAGAACGAGGCTTTCCAAAACACAGAGACAATTGAAACAATTGTGCCGAAAATTCACGAAACGCTCGAAACACTACTCGACAGTGAAGTCATTGTCTTATAGAAGTATTTTCACCTAATGAAGTCAAGGCTCCATAGTCGCGCGGTAGCGCGTTGGTCTTACAATCTTTAGTAGTTTTGAAGCGTGACATCGAACCCAAGCTTTGCCAAAACTGTGGTTCATTGAATGATTTAGGACCTGTGAGACAATAAACTGATAATGTAGAAAACAAAATGTATTTTTCGAATGTAGTTTCATGCAAGGATAGAGATCTGGTGGCTCCTTAGTGGTCATTAGATGGGGCTCGTAATAGTTTCATGAGTTTCAAACGTCATTAGCCACGTGATTTGTGTAGAATTGCGACGGCCAACACACAGGGTGCAGAGAAAATGCCCTCTATCCGCTTTCTCACGCTGCTGTAATTGTAACGTTTTTTTCGTATCTTTACGTACCGGTACCTTTAATACGTACCTTACGTGTGTGTGTGTGTGAAGAATACTGATGAGATATGAAATAACCAGTAGCCAATTGAATAAGCTACCCTTTTGGGTTTATATATTTGTAAATCTGACTCTAAAGGAGTTAGTGCCTCACCAACCATGAACCTCACCGCACGTCACTGCTTCAAATGCATTTATTTGTACGTGTTTTTGTGAGTTCCATGTCAAGCAGTCCATCCTAAAACTGTAGACAGCAGTAGATGATACCTTACAGATATTAAACACAATAAGATACAACTGGCACAGTGAATTTCTCCCAGCAAGTTTCCCCATTAGTTAAAAGTAGAACAAATGTGTGAAAACCCAAGGGAGCTGAATGTTTTGATATGGGACTGCCTTAATGTGCAAAACAATTGTCAACCATTCCAATCATAGAAATATGAATGAAAACTACCGTATTGACTTAAATAACTCTTAGAGAAGTGCGTACAGATGGTTCGTCCAGGAAACTGGAACTAAAACGTGATGAGTTACAGTTATCAAGTCATACATTAATTAGTTCACTGACGTAAAGGATAATAACAAGAACAGCAACAACATTAACAGACAACAATCTAGGACGTGTCAAAATCATCCATATAGCGCTCTGTAATGTTCACACAACCCGGTGACAAAACACTTTGTTACCTATAATGTGCATGGTATCAACGAAATACAGCATATGGCATCAACAAAGCCATTAGACCCCTCATCCTCAAGCCTAAGTGCATGAAATGGAAAAGGTTTTCAATCATGCCCAAAGTCCAAGTACCCTGTTGATGCATCGGCAGTAAAACCAAAGCGAGGGGAGGACAGAAACGGAAAAATGGCTATGCATGGTAATGGAATTTTTACCCCCTAAGAGATATTGCCGCATGCTTCGGTCACAGCAGTTGTGGCTGGTTTTACATCGAAGTGGGGTTTTCTTTCATAGGGGAGAAATGAAATTGATTGAAAATTATGCTGCGTATGGCGAGCGCAGGGAGGCAGCAGTGGAGGGGGTGGAGGGGTGCTGGTGTGATTGTCACTGGATCAGGATCTCTACTTGAGTCACATTGATTTTGACTGTCAAATGGCATAGTGCACAACAGGCGTAGGCTAATACGTCAAGAGAGCGGTAGATTAGATCGAACGGCCTGACATGGCCTGGCTGAATGAATGCTACTTCCCCAAACTAAATGGGACACATTTGAATGCTATCTGTTGAGTGGGAAATCTGTTTTTCTATGGTGCAGAATGATTGGATAGGCACAGTAAGCTAGGGATACAGGGCTGACTGATGTTGTACTGAGGACAGGTTTTTGGCACAACTGTGGGTTTGTAGAGGTGAAATGGATTAGATAGGCTTTTTGCAATTTCTTTCTCACACCGCCCTAAAACGTAATTTTCAAAATACTTGTTAAAGGGAAGATTTACAATCCAACTAATTCGGTGAAAACTACAAGGCTTACCTCTCCACACACAGCCAAATCATTCTAACTAAGCCTCACTGACAACAATATATTGATTATGGCCATTTGTGCATGCCTAACCTGGGAGATTGTGTCTCAGTTGACAGTAATCTCAAAGTTTTTACACCATTTTGCAAAACAAAACTTGGAATTGCACTCAAGGCAAGTATTAGCCATTGGATTTTTGGCTTAGTCACACTTAATACAGCTATCTTGAATTTCTGCTCTAAGCTAATTATTCTGATTGAAAAATGAACAATCTGCCGAGAGCAATTTCACTGTGCACTTTTACAGATGATTTAAGGAATCCAAACCAAACAAACAAACAACCCCCCAAACACACACACACACACACAAAAGTTTTAAGGTTGATGTACGGTCTTGGTTGAACGGCCCTTGACATGACACACTTTGCCCTCCCACAGTTTTGAAATATATGTCTTGAGTATCAGACTTGAAATACATGATCACATAATTTGTGATAAACATTCTTATATAATTGCCTTTTTTCCTAATTTAGCTAGTTTCACTTAATTGATGCAAATGGTTCCATAACTGTTGAGGCAAAAAACTAGTTTTATGCTTCAATGAACACAGCCACTAAGTCATACAACATGCTGTAGTTAAGCCGTCATACACTTTGTAATGCTTACACTGCAATGTCCTATCATATTTTGTACTTGATATAACGTGAGTTTGGAATATAAGGTTCTATCTGGGTAGGGGGCAGTTCGGAGATACTGAGCATCAAAGATTCTACATCCCAGCTGACAAAACTGTTATGTACTTTCTATCTATTAAAATATTTAACCCCAAAACGTTATTTTAATAAAAATACATGTTTAAAGCTCATGAATATGTGGATAGTTAATTAATTATTCGCATCAAGATAGGGGATAACACTCGTGTCACAAATAAACTGTCAAATGTTGACTGCTCGCATCAAATTTAAGACACTGGTACTGTCCTACATGGAAGTGCCCCTCCTTATCTACAATCCCAATGTCAGGTTCCAAACTCCAGCTCGTGTGCTCCACCACTCTTGCAGGTCGCCTAGCCCCCCCATCACTACGTGGACTTAGAAGTTGCTCTGTATTTGTAGTTGTATTGATTGCTGGACATAACAGCCTAACTGGGAGATCTTTTGAGAAGGGTCTGGTTGAAGCCCCCTTGGTGCTGTGGTTCTCTAAGGAGAGATACGAGGGAGTAGTAGGTTCAAGAATAAGTTTGCTATTTTGGACTTTCTATCATGAAACTGACACATAGAGACCATCATTTCACTGATCGGTTCAGTATTGAGCTTTCTACTGTTTTCCTGCAGGCTCTAACTGGGCTACAATAGAAGTCTATTGGGCAATCTAAATGCTGTGGGAAAACTACGATAAATGTGCTTTTCTGAGACGGGAAGCTCAGGTGCATTCTTACATGTCTCTTATGCTCTCTTGTGAAATGTAGGCTATCACAAACCAAATGTTGAAACAACTATTTCGCAGACAGCACTTTGCACTGTAAACGTCCGAACTGTAGCTACGTTGCATGTGACATTATGGGAATACTATGAATAGACGCTCTAATTTGGAAAGCAATTTGGTTTGTTTATCTGTCAGTAGAAATTCTCAATGGCTGGTCCAGTTGGGCAAAAAAGACGATTGCGATTGTATTGAACAGCACAAATAAATCTGTTCTCTCTGCCACCACCTGCTTAAGGTGGAGGCTGACTGGGAGTGACAGCAACACAATGGCCTTTGTCATGCCATTATTTCATGTCTAAGAATATGGCTGGAGTAATCTGGCCATTGCTACAAGGGCAGAAGCTAATCATGTAACACTACTAATGCTTTGCAATGTATGCATCCCTGCCCCAAAGACTAAAGCTGCCTAGGATGCACTAGCTACGGAGCAAACGGTTGTTAAAATGTTCTGGGGTTTTAATCATGGTGGATTGCAGTATATGCTGTAAATAGCCTATATACCGTATAAGACACACACTTTTGCTGACGCTATGTGAGGGCACATTTGTCAGGTTTTAATATCCCCATATTATCTTTAATGTTCTTATTATTTCCTATAATACATGCAGTATTTACCCTGCAGAGGGAAAAGAAAACAGCCTAGACCAACCAAACTGGTTATTTTGGTGGCCAGTTTACGCTGGTCACACTCTGACCATGAAGGCAGGCTTAGGACGTGATCAGCTTAGTATATATATTGGGAACTTTTATGCTGATCTTAGCAGGTCTACCAGCATCAGTGTTCTCATTTACCAGCTTAACTTGCACCAGACCGCGGCGTCTGCCCTGTTGAGACAAGCAAAAGACCAGCAGTGCCCATCAAAAACCAGCTCAGATTATCAAACAGCTTTTGCTGGTCTAGGCTGTTTCTTTGTTAAACAGGGTAAGGCCTAGCTTGGAAAATTAACCATTATTTTAGCGTGAATGGGCAGCAATTTCTTCACAATACTATACCAAGTCACACAATTACTTCTGTGATATTAACTGTATTATGATGGACAGTCTATTGGACCAATGTGTTACAAGCAAATTGTGCCAAAACAATGTAGGATCTATCCCATTTAATCAACTGAACAAGGATGAATCGAATATCACATTTGGGAAAAGAAAGCATATAGTTTGTATTTTTGTAATCCACGACATCGATGGATGTCTATGATATTACAGTAAGTGCTTTACATACTAGGATATACACTATACTGTATTACAGTAAGGTCATTGATTTGTATAATACGTTGTGAAAGACATACAGGTTGAAAGCAGCAGCCCAGTTGATTCTGCTCCGGGTTCCTGCTACTAAAAAGCATTCTTGCCTGTCGACATTTACATCTTAGACATTTGCTGATGCTGTTATTCAGAGCAACTTACAATGAGAGCAACAGTAGCGGCTTCATATATCACCGGATTTCAAACAACCAACAGTGGATGAGTGCAAGTGCCAAATCAACACAGCACAGACAATACATGTGACAAATATTCCTGTCCCCACTAGAATGATCATGTATGATAGAGAGGTGCTAGATGTTGACACCCGTACCAGCCATTTTCAGCGCTATTCATCTCTTCTTTGCTTTCTCTCTCCACCGCCTCACTCTTTTTCCTCCTCTGTCATTTACTTTCATTTCCTCCATTTTCCTCCACTATCTCTGCCCCGGTCTGTTTATTGCTTCATACTCTCTATCACACTTTCTCTCTCTCTCTTTGACTCTCTATCTCCTCATTCTTTTCCATAATAACATGTCTGTGCTCACCCCCCCCCGTCACCCTCCGCTCCACCAGTACTGCTCTGTGCCCCCTTCATGTGATCTCTTGACAGGGTTTACTGTCATTTGTTTTCTTTCCCATGTGTTTTTTTGCCTCCCTGCTGTTCTGAATAATTCAGAGGTTACAGGTCTGCAACTGCAGTGACGTCTAATGATATTGTGCCGATTGAAATATCACTGTAATCGTGAGATGGGATATAAAAGGCCTGCGAGTGTCGAGGAACTGTGGAAACCAGATGGCAACCTTGGTTGTACGTTGGAATGGGAATAGCAGCTCACGCCTCCTCTTCACACAGGGCATGGAAAGGTCATTGTTTTAATGTGTGGTCAACATAGTTGGTTCAGATACTAGGGTACAGTCCCACATGAGACGTGAAAATCCCATTTATCAACCTTGTTTCATTAAGTTAGCCTGTAACTCAAACACACACACACACACAAGACACACAACCCCATCCACCCACACAAGCTCTCGCTCCCAGTTCCTGCACTCTCCATCTCTGATCCTCCAGTCACTTATGTTTTCTTCTCTCAACAACATCAAATTAAATTGCATATCCAATTCAAATAAGGCTTCTGCTGTGCCTTACATGGCACATAATAAAAAAGTGGAACCTCCCTATGTATGCCTCATCTCAGTGATGAAAACATTGCTTCGCAGGTCTAAAATGCTATGAAATTACAAAGATGAAAGGCATGGGGGAGAAATCACATGGATCCTTGCACTTTTTAATTATGACCCAAATTCAATTACGTTATAACCTCATACTTTACAGAGGAAGGACATTGCTCCAAACAAGTGACAGCACTGGTCACTTATTCACATCAAAAATGCTGCCGTTAATGGTAGTCTGAATTTCATAGCTTGTGGGAAAAATGTTGACTAATTGACTAGTTTATTACTTCATCTATCTGACACTTGTCTGGTTACAGGATGTGTCACTAGACCACACCACAGGAGAGACGTGTGATTGATGTGCAATTCCTCACTGCTACCAATGCATGGGTCAGACTCATGCAGGCTTCGTAGTAAGCCATACTAGTCATAAGATTGCTGACCTCCATTGTAGCTAAAGTGCATATTGCTTTGTGACAAGTAAACCAGAATCGGAGACACTTGTAATGGCCGGAGACATCCTCCACATTCTACATACAACTTTGTCACCATCACTTCTTGAAGAAAAAAAAGGAAGTCAGTAAAGTAGTCAAAAATGAATCTGGCTTCCTTCTTGATGTAGACCAGCCGTGGAGGCACTGTAGACTACTAATCATCCCGTAAGGAGGCTGGAGCACCTTTATCAACCTTGTGACTTCGTCGCTAGATTTATTGACTTTTCAGACCCCCCTGGTGACTTTATTTCTCAAAAGCGACAAATCAAGTGACTTTTTCTGACCATGGGGAACAATATTAATGTGTTGAATCACAAAGCATAAATTGTCACGGCTGACGACGATTTGCACTACTTGCTTGTCTAATCCAGAGAGGTCTGATGATCACAGCGCTTCCCACACAGTCCCACACCCAGTGTAGCCCCTTCCTCCGCTGAGAGCAGGAACTGAAGGTTATATAGCGATTCTGTAAATTAGCGTATGCCGTCATCTGGCGCCTTTAGTCACTTTTTGAGCAGCCAATAGCTATTTTGTTGTCATCACTGGGCTGGAGAACATGAATGCACAGCAGTGGAGTTAGCATGCTATCTTATTAGCGTTAGAGGCTATATTGAATATGAGATGTAACTTGACAAATGCAATGTGCAGAAGTAATACGTACCCTTTCTTTATAATCTGTGTGCACTGTTTGATGGTCTAACTTTAATTGATTAAATTAATTTAAGCTACCTAGCATGCAAGCAGTGCAGATGCTAGGCAGCCAGCTAGCTTGTTAGTTGGTTTGGTTCTAGTTTGGCATCAAAGCATGCTAGCTTTCGCAATGTTGTTAGGATGTTGTGGTTATACAATATGGGTCTTGGCCAAGCAATTACCACCAGGTCACACCCAGATCTTAACAAACACTTGGCATAACTCTGGTGATGATAGTGTCTCATAAATGTGTTTAAAAGCATGTGGATGATATACTGACTATGTGAAGACATGAAAATGTGAACAGGTCATTATGCAGAAGGCAACACAAGAGTTTTAAGCATGCTGAATGTTCACTGAAAATGTCACTGTATGTTCATTTTCTTGATAATGAGGCTCACATTATTTAGCTTTTTCTCACTTTACTTTAAACATTTTACTGCACTTTGAAAGGAAATATAAGCAATATTTACGTGGAAAATCTTGGGCCTGTGGTTATGTAAAATTAATGTTTTCCATGTTTAAAATCACAAGGGACTGGTTGTTTTACTGAGAGCTTAGAAGCAATATATGCTCAAAATTGAATGTGAATACATTGTGATATAGTGTGATTTGGTTTTGATGAGGAGTTCCGGCTAAACCAAACATCAAAGTATGGAGCTAGATGGCGGTATAGTTCTGCGTTGGTGATTCTGCAGTAGTCCACCAAATGCTAGATGCCAGTGTTGTGCTTTGTTAGCACAAAAGTAATAACAGAAGTAGTAGAGTCTACTCATGTTTGGGGATATTTCTCACCACAATTTCAGTGACACCTGGTAATGTTTATAATTCTGAGATGAGGTGTCCTACAAATGAACATATTTGCAAACCTGCTCAGCTAGTCTGTCTTTGATCTGCTCCATTGTCTTCACTATCGACGGACATCAACCGGATACAGGTAAGAGGAAATACGAAGCGGGCCAATCACAGTTCTTGCGGTCTTGCGTCGCCCTACGCACAGTTACATTTTGGTGCACGTAAGCTACAGCGGCAGCCTCTGCGGGCTACACCGGCCCTGGAAAGATCTATGACGTAGCTACAGTGTAGTTTCGACACAGAAGTATAAATTACCCTTAACAGCATTAGTGCAGCTTTTAGGGAAAATATTAGGGGATAAATAGCAAGTGCTTGACATCTGAGGTTTCTAACAAGGCAAGTGGCAATAGTATGTTGGATGTAAAGCTAGTTTTCCTTTCATCTTCACCTAACCTTAGCATGAATTTACTTTTTGTGTCATCCTCAACAGAATTAAGAGGACCTCTTGCCTTACCTGAAAGGCACGAGAGGGAAAATAATAACAACAACCAGTCGCTTTGGATAAAAGCATCTGCTAAATGCTATAATGTTATCTTAAACTAATGATCTTCATAAAGGCTACAAACTCAAAGCAAAGGACTTTATGTGCTTTACGTTCCAACTTCCCAATATATGTACTGTATATGACCCAACATGAAAAAAGCAAATTGTTAAATTTAGATAGAACTGATCTTTCTGGTCAAAGCTTTAACATGGTATATTACATAATAGGAGTCAATTAGTTTTGTTTGAATTATGAATTATTGAATCAAAAAGTTCATTTTAATCTTTTTCTGACATAAAATGGGCTTCCTGTCAAATGAAATGAGCCTGGCTTCATGGTGTTTGGTCATATATCATAAACACAAGTGGTTAGAAGAGGGTGACAGGTGGATAATACAAACGGATGGTGCATATAAATAGTATATGTCTGAAAAACTGCTTCAAAACCAACATTTACATTTTCATGGCTGAGCCCAATGCAATGCATGTTATAACAGCAAAAATTGAAATACTGTTGCAATTGACATGTCTGACAGATCTTATGCACGCTGGCAGATCAATTCAGCATTCCGAATCTGCATTCATGAATGTGCCATATAGCTGTCATGAGGTGGTTGTCTAGGTGTGATGAATGATATTAACCAGTTCATGTTAAGTGTTTCCAAACGTATCAATACATCTGAGAAACCCTGTCGCCTTGCTACCTGCACCACACCACCTTTACCTAGAGTGCACCAGTCTTGTTTTTCCACTAAGAACATTCAAGTTCTTCTGCATGGGCAAACTGAAAAACCCTTAATGATGCTAGGCTGCACTGCTGTTAAGAGTTAGAAAATTAGCCCTTCTCGTCAGCATTTGAAGGATGCCCTTTATTGATCATGAAGTCTTGAAACCAGACACAGTGCCCTTCCAAATACAGTGCCCATCCAAATAATTGCCACCCCTGATAATAGCGTGATGAAAATGCGTTATAATATAAACACAAGCAAGAGCAACATTCAGAAATGTGAGAAAATAGTATTCATGCATTGAAATGCACGAGGCTGTGGCATAATTTGCCTACGTTGTGTGGCTTATGCGAACCGATGAACAGGATTTTACATGGCAGGGGGAACAAAATTATAATATATTTGTAAAAATTATATTCTATTATATCCTGGACATATTTGACCAACAGTTTGTGACACAGACTTTCGCAACAAGGCAAGTACATTCAAGGTCCATAATGAAAGCCACCTTTTTGATCCAAATTCAGTTGAATGATCCGGCACAGGATCTGGATGCAGATTGCGTTGTTGACGAGTATCGCTCATTCAGAGACAATTGCAAAGGCCTTTTCCCCAAAGGAGGAGTGTTTTCTACAGGCCAAATTGTGTCTTTCCTCATCGCCAATGACATGTACCGAGCTTTTCCTAACATCTCAACTTTATATCGGATCTATCTCACTATTCACATAAGCAGTGCACAGGCGTAACGCACTTTCAGTTGTCTTAAACTAATGAAGACATACCTGCGCTCTTCAATGAGTGAGACGCATCTCTCAAATCTGGCATTGCTTTTTATTTGTAATGTTTATTTTTTTTACATCTTTGTTCATGCAGCTGCACTCTATATAACGGTAAGTAGGCTAAAACGTTTCCCCAAATTACCACATTATTTGTGCTGCTAGCTATATGTTCAAATGAATAAATTCAATATTTCAATAAATATTATATTGTTTTTTATTTACAGGTTAATCAGGGGCCCCTTTTATACGAAAATAACACTGGCTCGAGGCCATGGTTGCAGCTTGACTGAACCTCTTTTTCAGAGATGAATAATCAAGCAACACTCTAAATGAGGAATTTCTGCTTGTTCTTGTAAGCGTAACTTTATGTACATCACAGAGCCCTTTTAATGTATAACCTTTTATCATCATGGCTGCATGGTTCAACCAAGAACCTTTCATCTTTTCAATTTTCAATCAATGGACTATTTTCCATAAGGTTTTCTGATGACTAATTCATCTCTGAGACTACATTATCACATATAAGAACAATTCAGTAAATTATTTGTTCCATGTAAGGTAGCTTAGTAACCAATATCAAATTAAAGATGAATAGAACAGTAATTCCATTCCATTCATTTCATTCCACGTTGAATGGTTCATTTGCAAAAAGTTTCTCTGGGAAAAAAACAAGTTCTAACAACTACCTAAGAAAGAACCCTTTTGAGACCCATGGGAGTTATATCAGATATATATATTCTTCCCGTCTGCAGTCAGCCTTATCAACAACCCCCGGGTCATCCATTGACTGACACAGACACTATCACGCCCCCGTAGACACTATGCGTTACATTAACGCACAGCCCACACATGTTCCGTTATTCTGTATTGTAGATGCTTCTATTTCTATTTATTTTGTACTTTGGACTCTTGCACAGCTGTTCAGCCCTTTCTGACATATTGCACACATTGCACATATTGCTGCTTGTTTTTGTTACACTACTTACTTTTTTTTTGAGTGCTTATTATTATTGTTCTTATGTTGTCTGTATGCACCAACAACCACAGCAAATTCCTTGTACGTGAAAACTACTTGGCGAATAAACATTTCTGATTCTGATTCTGATTCTGATATCAGATAAATTAGCTTAGCAAAAAAAGGGTGCCAGTAATTAATTAGGATAAACACTTTTTGTGAATCATTTGTAATAATAATAAATAATGTATACTTTTCTTATCTTACATTTTCTTATCTTTGATTTTCAACACCCATGGTCAAAATGGCTCAGACAGTACTAGTATGGTTCCTAGCTAAAGTTATGAGACAAAATGTGCTACAGCACTTTGGATAAAATGTAGAGAAAGGATTTGACACTGGACATTCTCATAGTTATAATCATGGCTAAGAGTGTGACCTAAGAAAAGGCAATGGGGTAGATCATATAATACGTTTAATGGCACTATCTGTAATAAATAATGCAGGTCATTCTCCAGAATGTTCTGCGAGAGAGCTGGTAAGGAAAAGCTAAAACATGCACAGATTTTTACATGTCTGACATAAACACTCTTGTATATAGCAATCAGAACGCCACCTCTGCTGTGTTCCATCAAATCAGTCTGCGTCTCTGCACCCTCTCTCAAACTCAATGAAACTGGGTCAGGGTGAATAGGCACTGTGAACACTTTTGCTATGACATTTTTCTGTAACTCGGGGTAGATGAAAGGAAAAACAACTCTACTTTGCCGTAGTCTTTGTCATTACAATCAACTGCTAGACAGTTTTCCGTCTTTCTAATTTGCCACATGTGTTTGCAAGAATCTATTCTATATCTATTATAAGGCTAAGAACTATGGAGAAAGGCTAAAATGCAAGCTTTGATGTCTTTTGTAAACATTAAAGTGTGTGTTTGTGTGTGTGTGTGTGTGTGCATGCCCACCAATGAGTTATGATGACTGCATAGATCTTAATGAAAGGGTTTCGGGGAAAGATATAATGTTAAAAAAACATTTCAGTTCAAGAGAAGAAATCAATCAATCAATCATGTTTTATTTATATAGCCCTTTTATACAAGCATGTCTCAAAGGGCTTTACATCGCTTCATACATACTACATCATCATATACATACTACATATACATCATCAATCAATCAATCAATCAATCAATTTCCTTTATTTAACCAGGTAAAAAACTCATTGAGATTAAAATATATTTTCCAAGAGTCATATACTACACTACATCATACACAACATATACTACACTACATCATATACATCATATACCATACTGCACACAAACACATCTATGGGCAATTTAGAGTCTTCAGTGACCTTCACCTGACCTGCATGTCTGAGGAAACTGGAGCACCCAGAGGAAACCCACGCAAACACGGGGAGAATATGCAAACTCCACACAGAAAGGACTGGGCCGGAGCTTCAAACTCACGACCTTCTTGCTGTGAGGCGACAGTGCTACCCACTGAGCCACCGTGCTTAATTCATCTTCCGTGCCGTTTTCAAACACCTCCCATAGTTGAAAAAGATTTGTGTGGATCGAGGAGGTAATATGGTAAAATAATTGCTCACATAAGAAACAAAAAATTGGGGGCTGGTTGCTGCAATGCTTCCATTATTCAAATGCCAAGGTAAGATGGTTGGTCTAACCTTCCCGCAGACAGAAGAGCTTCACTTTACTTAAAGCATCATTAAAGTTTGGTAGAGGTTTGGGTTGTGTAGTTACCTCACCATGATGTAACTCAAAATATTGGCGAGATATGTTTAACCTCTTCCTACCTAGGGTGCTGGGAGGGTACGCTCACCTGAATGAACGTACCCAAACTAAAACAAGAATAGCTCCACATCTATCAGGTCTATATGCATGACCTTGACATCTATGGATAGACAATAACTTATAGAATACATTTCCAGTGTCAGTAACCTTCTGACTGTAAACTCAGATAAACCAAAGGAGAAATATGGATTTTTATCCTCGCCTAAAATGTTTTCTAAATTAAAGTGGATAACACCATGATAGCAATGATCCCATGTACAAAGATGCCACTGAATCTATTCAGCGGCACGGTGGAGTTGAACAGACACATGAAATACATAAACATCATCTAACCATGTCCAGAGTGTAATTAAAGCCTCCTTTGACATGACCATGATATCAACTAGTTTACATTTGAGAGGCTGTCCAGTTAGCTACAATTAAAAGACTGATTGTTTATGAAAGTATAACTTTGTCAAACACAATGGATGGCAATTGGACATGCTTCGGGGATGCCATCTGATGTAATATTTCGTGTGCCATTGCATGTGTTCTGAGGAACACTGGGGATGTGCATCGCATTCAAAACAGGCTCTTGACATGTTTCATGAAATCAGTCAGTCAGCATCTTTAACATCCTCATTGCGCATTTATATCACAGTATCTAACTGATGATAATTATGTAGGGTATTTCAAAATAAGTATGATTTACTCTTTAACTTTTACTCCACACTTTGATATGTGGAAAGGTATTTCAGTGTGTTTCAGTCACAGTGGAATAAAAATGGTCCCAAACTCCCTGTAGAAAAACAGCACTCTACGGTCAATTAATATACTGGCTGAGCTGCCACCCTCTTTCTCTCCTTAAAAGGTTCCTATATACTATGTGATGCATATGCATTTCAGTATGCAAGCAAATGATTATGAGATGGGGTCCACCTTACTCCAGTGGGCTCTGCTTTGGCAACAGCGACAATGCTGCAGTTGTTTCTTCTACTCCTTGAGTGTCTTATGGATATATCTAGCTTGTCACTTTACATCAAAGGAGGAGGTACACTTGGACATATGATCTTTGTGAACCATTGCAAACACTTGCATTTGGTGTATAGTGACGAGGCTGCACATATTTCTTCTGCTCCCTGAATCTCTTATGGATATATCTAGCTTGTCACTTTACATCACAGGAGGAGGGACCCTTGGTCGTATGATCTTTGTGAACCAACTCTTGCATTTGTTGTCCTTGGATTGAAGATGTTGGGTTTTTTCCATAAATATGCAGATGGAGCCAGTAAGACGGAGGAAGCAATTCAACTAGTGGCAACACATTCTGCACAGAAATAGAAAGAGACCCTGCACCGACATATTTTGCACTTTACTGTTGTGAAGATTTCAAATAGTTAATTTGTATGTGACTTCCAAACAGTCCCTTAAAAACATTGGAATGGTGGCATTACAAAAGACTTAAACAATAACGCAATACTTAATCACATACCATATATTTATAGTCACATCAGGATAACGTATTTCGGCATAAGCCTTCATTCAATCTGCTGATTAAGTCTGTTTGTAATTTTTAGCAGAACACCCAGCAACAAGGTCATATATTTGTATGACCTTGTTGCGCCAGCCACACATTCTTCACCTAATTTCTGTGTACGATTCCCCTTTTCCTTTGGCGACATCTTATAACTATCTAAGGATCATTCCAGGCTCCAGCTACATGCAATTAGAATTTACAGGTGACATGTTGCCTGCAGGCAAAAACCTTTTGTCTTTCTAAATCTAACCCATCAGGTGTTAAGCAATGGATTATCACCGATGGCAGGGAACATGGCAATCTCTTCCCATGGTGTAATTCCACTGCTTGGCATTCAACCAGATGGCTCTCACTCAACATTGTGTGTAACCGTGCATATTAATGGTAGTGCTTCACGTTGCTGCGATTTTGATGCCTAGACAAGATTAATTTGATTCGATTGCTATCGGAACATTCCATTGCAGCTCTTTCCTGTTAATCTTTTTTTGAAAATAGTTCCACAAGGATTAGAAATGAGCTCTTAGTGTACTTAGTGTCTTGGTGTACATTGAGATAGATGTCATAGACACAGAACACATTTTCTCATCTGTCTCACCAATGCAATTTGATAATAATAATAATAATAACCTGGTTAGCACTGTCGCCTCACAGCAAGAAGGTCCTGGGTTCAAATCTCGCCTGGCCCTTTCTGTTTGGAGTTTGCATGTTCTCCCCGTGTTCGCGTGTGTTTCCTCCGGGTGCTCCGGTTTCCTCC
>OMOT01030208.1:0-18269 GCA_900312575.1 Acanthochaenus luetkenii | reverse complement strand
GCGAAGAAGAAAGCGGGGTCACGTGCCTGGCATTGCACATGCGCACAGTCACGACCAAAGTATCGTATTCGTATTTTCCCCGGTGCTATTTATTAAAAGAATGATACAAAAATACAACGTTAAACTCGTTAAATAATAATTGAAAAAACGAATGAAGACACAAATAAAATAGCCGTAAAGACGATCTTCAGGATGCACAGGGAGGACTAATCGATCGTATAATTATGTATTATGTATTGTTTGGTTAATAATTAACGGACCTAACGTTAGGTAAGTAGAATTAAATAAATATACGATAACCAGTTCACGATGTTACTGAAATATATCAAACATGTTGTGTTCTATGATCTATCCCACTTGTTTGGGCTTGACCAAGATAATCGATGATGCTGTACTCTACTCGTAAGGTCTGTCAAGCCCGTCGTCAGTCGGAACAAGGGAGCGGTTGAGGGCAGAGAGCGAAGCAGTTGCGTTAACGTTACTATTGAATTCACATTGTTTTACTAATAACTTACGAAATCCCGAGCCATGGAATTATCCGAAGTACTGTACAACAAAGCGGAGTATATTGAAACGGTAACGTGTTGCGTTAAGCTGTTGGCCGCTAGCTAGCTAGCTTTAGCCAACGCAAGCTAGCTAGTGACCAAACAGCAACTACAGTTGTTATATTATTGACGCTGTGCTCCGTTTGGATTCGTTAAACACAACTACGACACAATGGCCACCGTTGTCTTTTCGTTTCAGGCGTCTGGCAACAAGGTGAGCAGACAGTCGGTGCTGTGTGGGAGTCAGAACATCGTCCTCAATGGCAAAGTGAGGAAAGACAACATGTCTCTAACGTTACATCTCGTGTGTTGACGGCGTCCCTTCGGCGTTGTGACGCGGCTGTGTTGTCTCTTCCAGACCATTGTGATGAACGACTGCATCATCAGGGGAGACCTGGCCAACGTCAGGGTGGGCAGACACTGTGTCGTCAAGAGCCGGAGCGTCATACGACCACCTTTCAAAAAGTTCAGCAAAGGGTGAGCGACGTCTTCCTCTCCCACAGTGTCCGAGGTTGCCCTTACAGGACATGGCGTTAGACTGGCCAGTGTAACAAGCAGATAAAAAATGAATCTACTGTGCAACATTCTATTTTGTTACCTACCAGCTGTATGTGTTTGCACCTTATATATACACATATATATATACACATATATATATATTTGTACGCAGAAATGCAGGTTTATTCTGTTTTCTGGTTGTTGCGTGCCTAGCTAACAAAGCTTCGGCCGCCATTTATCTCTCTCGCTCTCTCCCTCCACCCTCTCTTCCTCTCTCCAGAGTGGCTTTCTTCCCCCTGCATATCGGAGACCATGTCTTCATTGAGGAGGACTGTGTGGTCAATGCGGCACAGATAGGTTCCTATGTCCACATTGGCAAGAACTGCGTTATAGTGAGTGGGACGAAACAACACACGCACACACATCTTGAAGGATGTAATAAAGACATATGTACTGCTGGATATACAGAAAGCGACATTTGAACACACAAACCTTTGCCTCAGGGAGAGAGGACACTGGAGGGGCAGAGCAGTCACATGGACGCCAGCTCATAGCTCAAACTGGCGGTGGGAGTGAGCTGAGCAGACTTACACGCCAGACGTGGGTTGGATTACTATTTGAAACGGATTGAAGTGAATTGTGTTATCTTGTCTTGGTTGAGTAATTGTTCTTGTCACAGTGGAACAAATTACACTGAACCATTTCCCTGTCTGGGTTCCACATAGGACCCGCGGACCAGGAGGCTGTTTGAGAAAAAGCAACATTTAAAATGGTTAAATAGGCCAAATGTTAACTTCATCATGTACAATTGTATGTCTTGATTTTGTTTGGAATATTAATAAGCCACGTAGAAACATATAATTTGATTTACAACGCCAACTGTTGTTAAATAGTCTAGCTGTTGATACAAGCTGCAATAGAATGTTTTTTTTTCTAAAGTCATCAAGGGTTTTGATTATGATCAATAACCATGATCACAATATATGGCAAAATAATCAGGATGATTATTTTAGCCATAGCTCTCTACAGTCCTGTTTTGGGGTTTGACGGCAGCACACATACTAACTGGCTTGAAATCGGTAGAGTAAAACACTACCCATGATGCTTTGCGACATGAACAATGGTAAGTAATCGTGACAAAAAAAGGTCCCCATTGGTTCTTCACTGGTGTGTCGTCTCCAGGGCCGACGGTGTGTGCTGAAGGACTGCTGTAAGATCTTAGACAACACTGTGCTTCCTCCTGAGACCGTGGTCCCTCCCTTCACCGTCTTCTCTGGATGCCCAGGTCAGTCATACTGCACACACACACACACACACACACCCTTATATAGTCACACAGACATGCACCAGCACCAAAACCTAATATACAAGTTTGTCCTTTCCTACTCTCTCATCCACCATGTTATATTTCTCTCTCTTCCTCTTCCTCTCAGGTCTGTTTTCAGGGGAGCTCCCAGAGTGCACTCAGGACCTGATGATTGATGTAACCAAGAGCTACTACCAGAAGTTCCTGCCCCTCAGCCAGATCTAAGTCCCGCCTCCTAACCTTCAAGCTTCAACTATCCACCTTCCATCTCAGCCAATCCCAGGCCGGGTTCAGGATCCCTCATCAGACTGACAAGGACTCTTGGAGATCTCACCTCCTCTCCTTCACCACCCAGGAGCCCTGAGTTTCTCTTGCCCTAGTAAGAGTGTATCTGCCGGTAACAGTCGGTGTTACACTCATTGTGTGTGTGCACCCGTATATCATTTTAGTTCTTTGAGAATGAGAAAAGTGCATTATGAATAGAATTAATTAAAGCTGCACTAGGAAACTTCTACATGTCGGCGGCTCCAAATGGCAGTGAGAGGTAACTGAACTTCAACACCCAGAAATCCCGTGAGGTGACATCAGTGAACTGCACACGGCTCGCTCATGTTTACCGACCCGGCCGGTCTGTGATGCGTCATACCAAAAGATACCAAAGGGACGAGAGCGGAGAAAGGTCTAATGTCGGTGAGTCCAGCTTCCTCTGGACGGAGCTGCTCGCTGCTGTTAGGAGACAGTTTGTCTTTCGCTCTTAAGTTTAGATGTGTCTCTTCCTGTGGGCGGAGAAACGTCCATACCTGACGCCAGGCAAATTAGGTGAATCTACCGAGTATCAATATTTACGTTTAAATCTTTCCTAGTGCAGCTTTCATTTAAATTGAGGACTTGTTTCTAGAAACGCTGAATATCTCTGACCTTGATCATTGGCTGGTAGTTTTTTCGGGTCAGTTTGACTTGGAGAAACTCGAGGTCTTCGTCATGGCTGCTGATAATCACAGAGAGAAGAGAAACCCAGAGTTGCACATGTATGTTTTTGTCTCATGTACAAACTTGTGGAGGAACTCTTGGCTCTTTAGCTCTCTGACGGCAGCTCCGCGTGAAGGAAAGGAGATGAGGGAAGGATAGGAGGCGAGGAATGGAGGTGGTCGAGGACTGTCGGGACACAGCCTGTTGTATGGACCAAACAGGAGCAACAATGGCTGCGTTTGAGGACTTGTAGGCCCAGCAGAGGACGCTGAACATCAGAATTATTCACATCCACAGTTCATTTGGGCAACAGTGCAGCACGCACAGATCTACTGACTGGAGAAACGTTAGTCACACTTGTGAAGGATGTTTTGTTAGGTTTTCTGTTGCATCCTTGGTACAAGAGGAGCGTACGCTTGTTTGCTTTCTTCTTTACAGATTTGCAGATGTTATGCCACAAAACCATTATTTAATATGTGTATTTTTATGTCGCGTTTCAAACTGATCAAATTAATTGTAACATTAGTTTGACTATTTTGGTGTTGCGCTTGTATAGATGGGTCCTGTATATTTAGCTTCTGTTGCTTTCTCTGTGTGTACAGCAGCCAGATCCAACACCTCAGCAAATAAATAAATGCTTTAAAAACCGCTTGAGATTAGATTAGATTAGACTTCACTTTCTTGATCCCCAAGGCGAAATTCAGGTGTCACAGCAGCAATTGGAAGAACAAAGCTAGAAATAGGTTAAGAAAAAAGAGTACAAGTCATGTATGTAAGTCGCTTTGGATAAAAGCGTCTGCTAAATGCCGTAATGTAATGTAATAATAGTAAGTACAGGTCGTGTTGACCGTGTTGAACAGTCCGATGGCTGCCGGCACAAAGGAACGCCTGAGGTGCTCAGTCCTGCAATGTGGCAGAATGAGCCTGTGGCTGAAGGTTCTCATCAACCTCAGCTCATCATGGAGAGGGTGAGACAGGTTCTCCAGGATCGTCGTCCTCTCTCCCCCCGCCTTGATGCCGCCTCAGCGAAGAAGAGTGCACTGGCTACTACAGACTGGAACATCTGCAGCAGCCTGTTCCACACATGGAAGGACCTGAGCCTCCTCAGGAAGAACAGTCTGCTCTGTCCTTTCCTGTAGAGCCTCAGTGTCCCACCAGTCCAGTTTATTGTTGATCTGCTCTCCTAGGAACCTGTATGAGTGCACCATCTCCACCTCCACCCCCTGGATGGTGACGGGGGTTGGGGGCTTGCTGCTCCTTCAACAGTCCACCACCAACTCCTTGGTCTTCCCGGTGTTGAGCTGGAGCTACAAAGCTCTACCAGGTCTCTGTGTTCCTCCTTGTTGTGGTAGGAGCCTCACTGTCTCGTACACTAAGATGAAAACCTGTATCCCTTTTTCATCCTTCATCGTTTCCTCAAGCAGCCTGGGAGGGGAAGGTATAACTTTAGGTAGTGTTTATATTGTTGGATGATAACGGTTCTTTAGAAAAATGAAGACCGAGTAGCCCATCTCTCTTGGTAGTAGTTTGATTTCAGGTGGGAAGGCTTACAGCCACATCTGGGAACAGGATGATACGTGTTGCTTATCTTTCCACATTTACAAGATGTCATTGGTTGCACATATCGAATCTACTGTTTGAGGAGGCACACAATTAAATTGAGCATTAAAGAGACGCATAGAGTAGAAAGGCCAGACCTTGGTCTTTCTGCTGCTTTCCTCTGGTGCCCCCTAGTGGCCTGTAGGGTTAATTCCTTTGAAGGAAGACCAACCCTGAATAGCTCAATCCAGAAATGTGAACATTACCCAGTCTATCATGTATTGTTCTTGACTTGTGTTCACAAGAATGTGTCTACATACAGACAGATGACAATGTCCCACGTGCAGTGTGCCATGGTGACGGGACATAGAGGACAGCAGGACAAAGAGCTCACAGTCCTGATCATCTTGACCAGGTCACATCCTAAACCGAAACAGAGGATTTTGTTTTGGTGTTCCGTGACTGTCAACCAGGCCACATGTCTCTCCTGCACTTTCCTAATGTCTTCAAGGCCTGGAAGTTAATAAACTCATTGTTACGTATAGGGACCCTGTTATCACAAAGCTAATTCCAGAGCCACCAAATGAAACAAAACTGACATTTTCTTCTTTTCTTTTTTTAATGAAACATAGTACATCAAATTGCAACTCAATGGTTTTATTTATTTTACAATGTGAACCACATATATCATACCAACACCTAAATGTTAAGTATATATAGATTAGCCATGTATTACTTTTTAAACATAAGTATCAAGAAACAGCTGATAATAGTGTTGGCTCCAGGGAGACGTGGCATAATCAGCCTTTAAAACAATGTGGATGAAGTGTGACTGGTCGAGGGGCAGGAACACACATGACCCCTCTGTTAGAACAGCCTAGTCAGTGGGGTCAATGCCGCAGGTATGAACAGTGGTATTGGAGACATGGCACAATCCCGTTCTGTGCTATTAAGTCTTCAGACACCAAGTATATACTGAGTGTAGGCAAAGGGATGTACATTGTACAAGACCACAAGCCTGTGGCTAGGTCTTCGGTCAAGGATGGGGGAAGGGGGACTCTCAAGGGTACTTTGATATTTTGAATTTATTTTTCCTTTAACCAGGCACTTGACACCGGGGAGAAAAATAATCTTCCATTTCCCTTCACATGTTAGCATTTATTGAAGCCATGGGGAAGCGATAGCTACAGGTTTGTAGTTAACCAAGCCGTTTGGTTGCAATGAGGAATGTTACCAATGCTAACAAGCAATGTTGGACACAAAAACACAATGTGCCAAGTGTGGTGAGGAAGCAACCGAAAATTCAAAATGCATTCCTTTGATTAAATGGAGAGCGCATGGAGGAGCTAACCGCTAAAGAGCCCTGCTAGAGGCTAGAGGCAAAGACTCAGCATTACATCTCCAATCCCGTCTGCTCAACACTTTTAGGGCAAAGTTCCTACTCAAGAAATGTGGATCCTTCCTATGTTTCATTGTTCACTACACTTGTGAAAGTTGAAGCTACCAAGAAATTGCGAGACATCGTTTTTGCAAAAGATATATTGTCTATTATATAAGAGTTTACGAGATCCTAACAGCCTCACCACGAGTTAATTGTTGCTGTTGACATTTTCCTCAATTTCATTCAATGGTTTCACTTATTACTATGCAAGAAGAAAAACCAAGACATTCTTCATTCTGACAGATAGTCAAGACAAATTTTAGGCCGGTTAATTTTTTCTGGCTAGCCAGCAAAAGCCAACCTACACATACATGAAATCTTTGACCAACATGTAACAGAAGTTGAAAACTGCCATGCTTTACACAAATAAGGAAAACCCACATTACAGGTCAGGGGAGTGAACAAGTCAGCAAAAATCAGGAGAGCAGAGAAGGAAACGTTGACATCTCTGAACAGTTTTAGGGCCTATTACAAGTATTAAATGGGGCATTTTACCCTCAACAGCTCAGTGAAGTTTCACTGTACCACTACTAGGGCAGAGCATCACTAGATTTACTAAATTTACCAATTTGGTGAACAATTCAAAATTGGTTAATCACTGACACTTTGATAGCTTCCTATGCTAAATGAAAGCATAATCCATTATGCAATTGAATACATTATGCCCACAAATCAGAATAATCCCATATTTGAAAGCTTCGATACATGTTGATACCCTAAAATATGCCACAAATTGGTACAGGCATTATTTTTCAATCCCTAAAAATACCCAAATCTCTGACTCATGTGATAGCAGTGTCTCGTACTCCTCTATTCTTCCCAACAAAAGGATGGCGGGCAACATCCATTTCAAGAATGAAACAAGCCCCGAGTTGCATCAATCATCTTCTGAACCAAGCAAAACCAAACCTATCCACATCTCAATAATGCACACACCCCTTGTACAAAAAGCAGACTGCGCCCCAACACCCAAACCAACACTCTGGCTGAGTTATCAAGTGCCTCATGTGCACTAGTTAGTCTGTTCGGTGGGGTTGTTGAAGAGACGCCGCCTCTGCAATAACATTTCTGTTATTTATGCTCTTCTACAGCACCGATTATCTTCCAATAAGTTAAATAATTTCCCACAGGCAGGCAGGGAAGGATTAGGGTCGTCTGTATAGGCTGGATGAATACAAGTAGAGCCCACGCACAGAAACGCTCCAACACATGATGAAACACTTGAGGATGTGTGTTAGAGCCGGCGGTGGGCACATGGGATCCATTTCTAGTTATTCTACGTTTTTTGCCAAACACCCACCATGAAGGAATGCGTGTATTGACCACATGCAGGCCTGTTTATGGCTGGAGAAGTTTACATCTGGGATACAATGGAAGAGTTGATTTTGTTTGCATGAGTTAAGAGGTGAAAGCTAAGTGCAAAAATCATTATTGCAACTCTCAGAATAATCACACGATCACATAAAACAGCAGCTGCTTTTGTACTAAGACGAGGGAAAGGCGTCAAAGTCTGCAAACAGGCTGATGTCTGAGAAGCTGTGAAAAAAACATTTCCTTTCGATTGCCACCAACACAAAAAAAATAAAACAAGGTGGAGAAAGAACGTGAAATTAACTTGGCTATAACTGCTGCAAACAGTGGCGACAAACCTAGAATTGTAACACTGGTGGTTGAAAAACAAAACAAAAATGGGCGACTGGCTGAACTAAATCTAACCACTGTTGAAGCAGAATATTTAGCAGAGAAAAAAGTCTAAATATAAAACGTCAATAGCCTGCTATTGGTAGTCATGAGCTGTCAATCGAGTAGCCAGAGTAATGTAACTGGATACTGGCCGCAGATGTGCTCCTAATGGGTGATTTAGCTCTACCACTGACGGGCATTGTCAATTGAGAGCTGTGACAACAGATGGAACCGGTGGGTTGTTTTAAGCAGAGGTGGGTCTCCGACAGAGTTGGTTCAAACGTTTGGCGAACAACTGAATTCACCGAGTGAGACGATTCGATTATGGCCCTCATTTCCTTATTAAGGGGGGTGGGTGAGGATGAGGGAGGCAAAGGGAGGGAAGGGCACAGATGTGTCGAGGATCAAGTAGCTTTTACTTTTAAAGCAGCACAGTGCATTTTCACCCCTTTGAGAAGATCTGCATCCCAGAATGAGTTGGCAACTTCTTTCATCGTCTCCTTTCCAGTCACTCAACCCATCAGCTGTAACTGAGGACTGCGCGATGTCTTCCAGATCTCTGTCACCCACAAAATCATCAAGTGCTTTAATCTCAGAACAGTGACCTCCATTAAAAAAAATAAAAAATAAAAAAAGTATGGAAAGGAGACAAGGAAAATGATTCATCCACCATTTAAATATACTACATGGAAAGCTCCCATCCTCATTTCCACTTTCAGCCCAGATTCTCTGCACAGCCATCCATCCAAACGTCTATCTGTCCATCCATCTGCATGTCTGTCTTAAGCCCATCCATCCCTCCTCTCCAGGCCTCGGCTCCAGACTTTCCCTTCCGGCCACACAGCCAGGCAGCAGATCAGATCATCCTGTTGCGTTTGTGAGTGGGGGAGTCTGTGATGACATCACTGCACTGGGTGGAGTTTCGTTTCCTGGTCCCTCCTCCTCCAGCAGAGGCGGAGCCTGTAGAGTCCAGATGCAGTGCCATCTCCTCGGAGATGAAAGTGTTCAGGTCCACATCGTGGAGCCCGTTACGCCTGCTGCGGCACACCGGTCCCGAGCCTGCACCACCAGTACCGGTGCCACCTCCATTACTGCTGCCACCACCCCCGCTCACGTGGGTGGGAGACCCCGGGGCGCCGGAACGCACACTGATACTTGCCATGGCTCCGCTTAGACCTAGGGGAGGAGGAGGAAGCATGGATAGACAAAGGACCTCATTAAACTTGAATACAATGACTGTCACAGAGAAGCTCTGGTACACTTGCTGCTGTGCGACAAGACAGTATGTCTTGCTTCATATCTGGTCTTTTGAGTAGAGCAATAACGACTTATAACCTAGCATACACATAGCATGAAAGAAAAATGTATTGACAGGAGTCAACATTACTAACTCCGGCAGCTAAGCTACTTCAGTCTCTGTTCCTGTCTCCATACTGGAATTAAGGGAGAAAAGGAGTCATTGGTTCAGGCTTTCTTCACTGACATTGTTTGGATATTTGCCCCTACACAGTATTTGAAGCAGCCACCTCTCTCTCACAGGCCATGACTCTATAGTCTGGCTTATTCAAAACTCCCACAGGTGCAGGGTGCGACATCAATCCGTGCCATTTCATGAATGAGTTTGTTTTCCCAAATGTAATGTTCATGAAAATGCTGCCTAACTGGTATGTAGGTATAAACTGCTTTCCTCATGCCATTTAAAATGCAACAAACATCCTTCCAAAACTTGCCTACATCACAATGGTGATACGTTATGGAAATACACACAAATATATATATATATATATTATATAACTGAATTGCAAATAGAAAATCAGTTACATCTGCATATTCAAAAACAGGGATGGGCGGGAGTACTCGTTCAGGACCTTAGTATTCGAAAATGGTGTAATTAGCATTAGAAAAATACAGTATATATATTTTTTGAATGGTACATTTTAATGACATGTTTATAATACCAAAAAAATATATATAAACAAATATTTTAAGTTCATTAATAGTTACAATTTAGTTCAGGCGTAAAATGGAACAGCTCATCCTGACGTCACCCCACACACCAAGCGGAGTGAGGTGTAACACATGCAACGCCAAATCACAAGCATACCAGTTGGATGATTAATCATTTGCGAATCAAGCATACAGAGAAAACACAAGAAGACGACATGGCGTCACTTGTAGGGATGGAAAATTAAACACCATCCCTATTTTAATTAATGGTACCTGCTGATTGGATGAGCAGAGCTGGAACAACAGGAACCAATCAGTACAGGTGATCAAGGAGAGCCATCAGGGAGAACCAATCATGTAGGGGGACTTGCGCAGCAGACTCCTACACATCATTTGTCATTATACAAAACTACCCTCTTTAGTTTAGCCAGTGTGATCCACTTCAGACTTCTGCTGCCACTAGAACAACTAACCCTTAAAATGCCATAGGCGCCATTTTAGGGTTTTCTAGTCAAATGGCCACGGCAAACAGTGGGATGTCCGTTCTATCCAATTGTACGCCGGACGGCGGAGGACGTAGCGGCGCGGAGGAGAGACTAAAGCCTGGAAGGATGTCACACAACAACGACGACGACACGACGGGACATGGCGGTGTGCTTTGAGGCTGAAGGGGGAGTTTCGGCTCAACGAACTATCATCTGCGGCGAAAACACGCGACCGCAGATTCGGAACAAGATGGCGCGGAGGGTAGCGGCTTCTTCTACTCCACAGAGAGCCGCGGAAAACACCCAGCCGGCCGCGTCCGTTAGCGGAAGTGGACGCGCCAGGCGGTAGGAGCACGTTGAGCCGCCTCACGACGCAGCGGATTCAACAGGTGTATGGTCGAGCAGCACGGAACGGAGGCCGGCGGAGAAGACGTGCTGGCCGGATTCCTCCGCGCCTTCTGAGCTCAAACCGCTGATGGCAGAAAATGTGGACATGCCGTTTTAAAAAGCAATCTCAAGTGTACCGAGTTGCGAGTTGAAATATGCTGTCGCCGAGTCTGGCCGAAGTCTAGTTTAAATAGCCTACAGAGTAACGTTAACGTAGTAACCTATATTTACTTTATTTGAGATCAGAGCTGTTGAAGCTGCAAATCCTCCCGTTAGGTTACTTGTCAAGCACCAAGTTGAAATGGTTGAAGAATTGCCCTTTTCCCGATATTGATTAATGCTGTTGGCAATCAATGTTTCGTTTATTACAAATAAACAACGTAAACTTTTCTTTAGTCATGTATTATTATTATTAGTATATATTATATTCTAACCTATATTTACCTCCTGACTGAATCATTCCTAACTGCTTGCTTGCTTACTAGCGGCTACCCGAGTTTCCAACCAGCATCATTGGCCTCTATGACGTCATGTCACGGTTCCGCACCAAACCCCGTCATCCTTCATCACATCATTAACCAGCTCTGTCCGGCGCAGCTGTCAGCTCGCTGGAGCGGAGCCCATTACGTCGCTAACATAGTAACCGGAAGAGCTTGGTGAAAGGAAAGGGTCTTGAAAGCGTAAGTAAACTATGATTTGCTTTTGATGACAATTGCATTGGAATGAGATGTAAACAACATTTGCCTACGTATTTTCTGTGAGGCTGACATGAGTTGTGTAGCTTGGGGCTATTGCTTGCTAGCATTTGAAAGAGTAGGGCGTCTAGTTTCATATGATACCCGTCACGGCGACATGGAGTGAGCGGATCATTTTCCCAGCTGCATTGTAATGCTACCACCTCTTCCATTCCAAGAGCTTTTATTTTAGAACGCACACATTTTAATTATGGCCTATCAGACATTGTTGAGTGTTGTTTTGGTAAGTTATATTATAGTATTTTAGCTTGACTAATCCATGCTTAGTAGTGTCTAGTTTCATATGATACCCAACATGGTGGCATCATTTTTCCAACTGCGTTGTAATGCTACTGTGCCTTTGCTTTTGGACAAAATACACTTGGGAATATTGTCTCCGTCTTTTAGAAACAAAAAAAATATTATATATTTTAAGGACACCACCGCCTTTTAAAAACGTTGTCGGCAATAATGAGTAACCATTTCCTAGATTCGGAAACGGGGGCCGTTACAGAGTACTCGTCACTAATTTCTTGAGTACCCGAACAGGGAAATCAGGTCAAATGCACATCCCTATAAATAACCCCCGGCATTTGGTAAGTAAGAGCAAGGTGCGACCAAAAATGGTGTGCATTTATCGTATTGGTCACACCAGTGTGCCTGAAATGGAGCAGGTCTGTTTTTTTTCTTTAAAAAAACAAAACGATACAAATATTTTTGACCAAATACTGTTAACATTTCTGTAGATTATATGTGTCAGCGTATAGCAGGATTTTTTGTGTGTCTGTGCGTGTGTGTCCATGTTAAAGAATGGCTTGTTCAATTTCCATGGCTCCTATATAATAAAATGGCCAACATAATGCATTGCATGTAATGTAAAGAGTGCGGCCAAAGCATGGCTGGTAACGATGCTTTTGCATTCAGAGCATCAGCGTTCCGAAAAGGTAAGGCGCACCAGTGCCATTAATGTGAGATGTTAGTCTGGAGCCCTGAAGGCATTCACAGACAACATGGGGTTGACCAACAACACAAGGCCCTCTCCACTGGCTAATAGTTACACACGCATACAAAACACACCCTTATCTCTGAGCCACGTGTGGCAGATTATAGTGACTGAAGGACATACATGTTCTCTCAAACACACACTTTCATTCTGAGGCATAACAATCCTCATTTAAGACTACAATAAAATAATTAATCCAATTCAGTTGAAAACCATGAGTATGGGATTTAATTTATAATTCACCGCTTTGGTCTCTAGGGACACAACAGAGCCTGTATGAATGTCTCATAAATTGTCACATTCAGGGTGTCCCAAACTGCTTTAAAGCTCCAGAGAGTCTGGCCTCTTGAGTTACACGTTAAGCTACGCCAGCTAAAGGTCTTTACTAGATTGACATTTGCCTTTGGAACTAGAGGATCTAACGCATAACAAACACACAATACATGTCATCTCCCATCCTGGTCCTGGGGACCCAGTGTGGTTTTATGTCCTACCAGCTGGTGAATTGCGTTCACCTGGTGTCCCAGGTGTAAATAAGTGACTGATTACATGGCTAGAAAGAAAACCAGCAGGGCTCTGGGTCTCGAGGACCAGGACTGAGAAGTTCTGCATTAAATATCAAGAAAAAGCTTTGTTTAGTCTTTGCAGTGGTTTAAACTGTGACCCAGGCTTTAGTTTTCTTACCATGCAGTGCTATGGCCTCCCTGAAGGGCTGGAGGTCTGTCTCCACAGACGAGCCAGTCTCGGGTGGCGGGTTAGCCCGGCTGGGGGCCACCATGGCCAGCCGTGGGTTGGCCCTGCTACTCCTCGGTGGTGGGGCTTTGCCACAGAGGAAGCTGATCAACTCCTCCCTTCGTATGGTTCTCCGGCGCTTCTTCACCCAGGCCAACACGTCCTGTGATCCAATGCAATAGTGATCCATCAATCAGATGTTTCATTTAGTTAACTATGACTCCCAACAGATTCCAAAGTGATCCCTTTTATGTGAAACTTGTGTAGTTTATTGTTGCACCTTTAATTCAGATACTCACAATGCAAGTGAGGTGCATCACAAAGATAATAATATAACAAAACAAACCTTGTTACGGCGTTGGTGGCCTATCTGGATGCCCAGATCAAAGCTTCTCTGATGGGCCTCCACACTCTCTGTTGTGGTGGACAACATGAATAAGCAATATGAAGAAAAAAATAAATACAGATTTATCTTGCACACCAAAGCCAATTTGTTCTGTACCTTAAACAGAGTGACAGTGTTTCGGTACTGTAAACGTGACTTCAGAATATTTTACTAACAAGCCTGTACCTACCTCAAACCATTAGTAAACCTAAACATCAGAAAGATTTTGTTCTGTATCTTTGTGTGAGCTGAAAAACATGTGACTGACAGCTTTTAACAGACAGCTACTCACTTCCAGAGGGTACCAGCCAGTCAACACTGGCTAGTGCTACCAGCATAATCCACCTTTGAATCCTCTGCCCATTTCTTCCAGAGGTAGATGGCCAAATCCAGATTCAAACCTAGATCCTATTCACACTACTAGAGCAACCTCTTTCACTGGTGAATTCCCCGACAATAGATTACAGAAGCCACATGTGCCACCAGTTAGTCAAGTCTAGGTTTGAAGCCAAATTATGTCCCTTTATCCTACAATGGAAGTCTCGTTGAAGAAAAAGCCCTACAAGCCCTGCTGTACACAGATCAATATGAAGCTGATGAGATACCATTTGATGGATGGTCCCGTCAATGAAAACACGTCTACATTTACAACGATAACCAACTACAGTCTAAATCAATGGTAAGATACTACTGTTTAACTAGGAACTAGAAACTCAAAACACGGACAGGGAGAAGAGATGTGGTTACCTTTGTAGAGGTTGGTAACTGCTGTAGCGGCATTCTGAAATGGCACCCACAGTGACAGGCCCTGTTGATGGCATACTCTGTCTGTGGGAGGAATGGGAAAAGATGTTTTAATACATGACCATGACGCACTCCCTCGCAATGTCTAAGGTGCTGAAGAAAGACTGCGTTGTATAGTTGGTCTGACTGATGTGGAGGAAAGAAATGTACTATTGTAAGTCGCTTTGGACAAAAGCGTCTGCTAAATGATGTAATGTAATGTTACACTAGACTTTGGTTAATGCCTACAGCCTTACACTATATGACAACAAAACATCTGAGAGGCACGAGAGCTCGCTGAATATAGGCTTGACGTTTAGACCATTTTCATTCGCCATTTTGTCTTGCATGTAGAATTGCAGGCAGGCTAAAGCACAAAAATAACTGTCAGCCAGCGCTAGATGGCCAACTCGGCAGCTTGTAGGTAGCAAAGCACCGACACACTAACTTAACTAACTGCCCTCTCAGCAGTAAAGTTGCACAGCCATGTCAAACATACTTCCCAACATGGGTTGACAAGCAGAGTTCAGCTCAATTTAACTTGAGATGACTGTAGTAAACACTATCATAATATTGTACAAACCAACGATTCCATAGCCAACGAATAATATCCTCGCCATTTTGTACGATTATAACGCTAGCTATGCGTTGCTAATAAAACTGCTCACTCAGCAGCAGACCAGAAGTTTGAAGGCTAAATAAGCTCACTTCTATAATTTAACCACCTACGTAAATAAAATAGCCATGTTACATGCATGTAACATAAAGGAGACGGTAGCACTGACGGTCTCGAGCAATATGTCATCAGGGAATGTCGCGTAGCTATGATTGTTGTTACCTTCGCCATTTTGTAACTTAGCTTAGCCAACGTTGCGTTAGCTAGATATAGCTAGTAAACACAGTCAATGACGTTTGTTGACATCAAGGTATGCGTTAGCTAAGTTAACTTTAGCCGCCTTTAGTTAGGTTAGCCAATCTAGTGATCATCAGACAAAACAGCTGTAACGTTACACCGGCAATGACGAGGTGATCGGTTATCTTTGTTGCTAACACAAGCTACATTTAGCTTTGCCCCAGTCAGCTGCTACATCGCACTGGCTAGCAGGTTAGCTGGCTGAAAACTAATGTAAACGTCAGTTCACGGCAACGTTAGCTAGGTGAGTTGGCTTGTTAACTAGCTAACGGTACTATCTACGAAGTGAGCTAAAGTAGAAAACGGAAAGCACTGGTTTGGACCTTTGTACAACTGTGCAACAGCAGTGGCAGAGTTCTGGAAGAGATGCCACAGTTTGTCTTGGTCGTTATCGGCCTCCTCCTCGTCGGGTTCCCTTTGCTCCGCTTCGGCCAAACACTGCCGCTCCCATTTTGAGAACCAATGCTCGGGTCCGTGTTCCTGAATCTCCGAGTCTCCGTCTTCCTTCTTCTCCTCCATTTACTGCACCGAAACTTGGGGAAATAACAGCTTCAGTGTGTTAAAAGATGAATTGCTGGACAGGGTAAAAAAATAAACACGTTACGTGAGTAAATTCATGAATACTATTAGGGTTTTTACTATTTAACAACGTATCCTCCGCGTCAACCGTCTGTGAAGAGACGCTAAACTAGTTTTCCTAGTTACCGACGTTGGTCTATATACAAGGCAAACTACCCTGTCGTCGGATTGTTCACGGCAATTGGCTACACTCGCACTGCAAGGTGGGCCCGGGTTTCCAGCTACGCGTCTCATTGGGCCAACGACACATCCGTCAATGCGATGACGCAAACGAACCTCCGTCAAATATTCCACATTACTAAAGCTTGCGTGAGAGTGAGCGTTTTATCACGCGTGCACACCGCGAGAGATAACAAGCGCCAGTGGACGCTATTAGAGGGACGCGGGTTCAATACCCGAGCAAACATCACACAACAATATAGACGGCAGGCATCTTTCTGCTCGCACTGTGGGTCGCATTGGTCTCACAATGTCTGGTAATGATCTATTCATAGAATATAATCTTCTTTTAGCTCACACATCATTCCCCTCTGTAGTTAATCGATGTCTTATGACGAGGAACTAATAGTAGCCTAATCGTATAATACGTTTTTATAAGGATACTGTACCGATCAATAATAATAATAATGTATCCTTTATTGTCACACCCATGCTCAGAGCACCGCACACCTAGTGAAATTATTCTCTGCATTTAACCCATCACGTTCCCCCCCCCCGGCTCCACACAAGTAATTGCACAAACACACACACATATCACAGCAAAACTATAAGCCCCTATTGGAATATTATATGAATATTATAGCGATGCCGTAGGAGATAAAATATTACCATAAAGTACGATAAGGTCATCCCTAGGGGATCAATAGTCCAATCGAATCAAATCTAATCAACTCAGTTTTGAGTACCACGGACACTATACATCTCTGTAGGATTATTCTAGTAATAGTCATTTGTCGTCTGGGCTAAGTGGACTTTCGTATTAAAAAGTATATAACGGCTATGATGAGCACCCGACGAGACAAACGACGAGATAAGATAAACGAGAGTGAGTCGGCTCAGTATTTAAAATTTAAACCCAACTGCGACTGCATTTTGGCCACAACAGGCCGGTGTGTTACCATGTTCCTCCACTGGATGACGCTATTCGCCCGCAACCTGAAGGCTGCATGTGTCTCATCATTGCCGCTACGCACCTTCTGACGGAAGCGCCCGTATCAACGCAACTGAATGCTGGACACTCCCTAGAAGAAAATCACTGTGATGTCACTATAGGGACTTGGTGTGCGTCCGTGGTACTCAATAGCTAGTTGATGGTGACCTTTATCATAAATGATGGTTCAAGTTCAATCATTTAAATAGCACTATGGTCATTTTTTAATCTCTATACTATTCCTATAGTGTTTTTATTACTCAAGTGAATTTATAGTGAGTGTATCATTATTTGTATTCCCTAGTATCACTATAATATTCTTATAGGGATTTATAAATATTTTGCTGTAATATTTGTATAGTATCCTTCCACAATTAGTTTTTTTAAAGATTAAACTAAAAAGTAATTACAATATAGTTATAATTATTGCTAGAGTTATTTTCAACAAGGGTACACCCCGAGAGAATATACCCCATTTTATTTTATTGTGTTCTTATGTGAATGTTAAGTAGAAACCCAACAGTTAGTGTATGGACTGGTTCATTTAACTATTTAATGATAATGATGATAATAAACTATGCAGTGCCCCCAACTAAGCTCCATCCCTCTACTTAGTTGTCGACGTACTTATTCATTTCCAACACACGCGCACACACACATAGATGATGTATTATGTATTAACGGAATAGTCTACAATAATACTATTCATGTTTTACCTTGAAGGTTTTCAATGTGTTGAGTAACACAAGTAGTCAAACCCGTTGCATCATTGAAAAGAAAACCACACAGTCGTCAATCTGAAGATGTAGGCCATCAGTTTTTCGAATTGCCTTAAAAGCTAACGATAGGTTTTCATCTAACATGAACACATTATAGGGCTATAAGTTAGGCCTGTGTGGGATGATATAGCCTAAAGCTACGTGTATGTATATCAGTAGAAACCTATAGTTATAACATATAGTTATAGCCGACAGAATGCATACGACTAGGCCCATTATAACGTGAATACACGTGAGAAGAACAGCAGTAGTCCCTACAGGTGTATCGTCCCACAGACAAACTCAAGTCCCCACAGTATGTGAAAGTATGATAACGGCCACTGTCCCTTTGCAGGATGAACATTACAGTCACATTATAGTGCTTTGTTTCGTTGGGCTTCGTCGATGTGAGCGCCAGACACTCAGCAGCCG
>OMOT01030206.1:0-11369 GCA_900312575.1 Acanthochaenus luetkenii | reverse complement strand
GCGCCTGCCCGCTACCCGACAAAAGCTTGGATCGAGGGATGACTTTCAATAGATCGCAGCGAATTAGCTGCTCTGCTACGTACGAAACCCTGACCCAGAATCAGGTCGTCTGCAAGTGATTTAGCACCAGGTTCTCCACAAACATGCGGTGCGAAATAGGAGAGGGGCGACCATCATCCGGCCGCACCCCAGCCCTGTCACGAACGGCTCTACTCACCGACCGGAGTCGGCTATCCGGGACCAACCAAAGATCCACGGCACTACGGTATCATTACGTCTAGGGGGGATTCTGACTTAGAGGCATTCAGTCATAATCCCACAGAGGGTAGCTTCGCACCATTGGCTCCTCAGCCAAGCACATACACCAATTGTCTGAACCTGCGGTTCCACAGCAGACTGCTACTCTTACTGTCTGGTGAAGGACGTAACAGCATAACAGCGGCGCAGTAGAAAAGCTAAAGCCTGGAAGTATTTTACAAAACAAGTGGACAGCAACTCAGTAACATGGTGTCATTTTAAGAGTGAAAGGAGGAAGTACTGGTTCAATGAACAACCATCTGTGATTAAAACATGCGACCGCAGATTTTGAACAAGATGGCGCGGTGGGTAATCCTTCAGTCCACAGAGAGCCGCAAAAACCACCCAGCTGATCACGGAAATGATTGTGGAAGACACAAGACCGTTAAGCGGAGTGGATGCGCCAGGCTTTAGTCTCTGATGGAGTGTTGAGCCGTCTCACTCAGTCACAAGTCGGTGGACGACGACACAGCAAATTCAACAAATGTATGATCGAGCCTTGGAGGGGAGAATGGATCAGTTAGGGAAACAAGAGCACATCCGATCACAACTGATGCCTGGACAAGCTTAGCCGTGGACATGCTAACGCTTTTAAAAAGCAATCTCAAGGACAGATGTGAGTTGAAATTTAGAAATTGACTGTTTTTGTTTATTGATTAATGCTGTTGGCAATGAATGTTTTGTTTATTACTAATAAAATGTAAACTTTGAACTTTTCTTTATTTGTGTATTAGTAGCCTGTGTTATAATATAATAGACATTGTATTATAATAATAGTAGCCTACCTTATAGTCATGAGAGGCATCTCACATGACGTAATCAGGATGATTGAAGGTCTGTCACAATAATTAAAACACTCAGTGATTGGAAACTCAGGTAGCTGCTATTAAGTAAGCAAGCAGTTATGAAGGATTAACGTTAGGAGGAGGTAAATATAGGTTAGAATATACTTTGCCGTTTCAAAATGTTTTTATAAAATAAACTAGTCATGAAATTTGAATCAAACAGCCTTCCAATTACTGAGTGTTTTTGTTATTGAGACAGACCTTCAGTCCCGATTATGTCATGTGAGATGCCTCTCCTGCTAACTAGGGGCTACAATCAATATAATATAAAATATATTTATAATACAGGAGTTTACTAATGATAATACACGACAAAAGAAAAGTAGAAGTTTTTTTATTTGTAATAAACAAAACATTGATTGCCAACAGCATTAATCAATATCGGGGAAAAACTGTCAATTCTTCAACCATTTCAATGTAGTGCTTCACAGTGACCTAACATGAGGATCTACAGAGCTTCAACAGCTTGATGAATAATCTGACCTAAAATAAAGCCTAGATCTTGAGGGTGTAAATAAATATAGGTTACCACGTTAACGTCACTCTGTAGACTATTTAAACTAGAAAACTAGACTAAGCTAGACTTTGCCCAGACTAGACTATAGCATATTTCAACTCAGAGCTCGGTGTACTTTTTAAAAACAGTAGCATGTCCACATTTTCTGCCATCAAGCGATTTCCGAGCTCGCTCAGAGGGAGTGGAGGTATCCGGTCAACTAGTCTTTTTCACCGGCCTCCATTCCATACTACTCGATCATACATTTGTTGAATCCACTGTGTCATCGTCCACCGGCTTAGGACCGAGTAAGACGGCTCAACATATTCCTAAAGCCTGGCGCATCCACTTCTCTTAAAGGACTTGTCTTTCATTTCCGCGATCAGCTGGGTGTTTTTCACGGCTCTCTGTGGAGTAGAAGTGTTAACCACCACGCTATCTTGTTCAAAATCTGCGGTCGCGTGTTTTAACCGCAGATGATTGTTCATTGAGCCGGTACTCCCCCTTTCAGTCTTAAAACACACCATCATGTTCCATCTTGTTGTCGTCATCGTTGTTTTGTAAAATACTTCCAGGCTTTAGCTTTTCCACCGTGCCGCTCATTTTGATGCTGCTACGTCCTCCACTGTGTGGCATAGAATTTGAATAGGATAGAATGGACATCCCACTGTTTGCCGTGGTCATTTGACTAGCACACCATAAAATGGTGCATATGGCAATTAAGGGTTAGTTGTTTTAGTGACAGCGGAAGTCTGGGCAGTAAGGCCGTGAAGTGGATCACACTGTGGCTAAACTAAAAAGGGTAGTTTTGTAACGTTACAAGATTATCTATAATGACAAATTCTATGTGTAGTATATGTGTAGTCTGCTGTGCAAGTCCGCCTACATGTTTGGTTCTCCCTGATGGCTCTCCCTGATCACCTGTACTGATTGGTTCCTGTTGTCCCAGATCTGCTCATCCAATCAGCAGGCACCATTAAAAATAAAAAACAAAATACGAAATATTTGTATATATTTTTGTTTTAATTTTGTTTAATCCATCCTAAACAGAGTTTCATTTTTGTGTACACATTACACACCCCTATCCCTAAGCGGAGAACCACTTTATGAAACTAAAGACAATTGACTTGTGGTGTACTGAAGAAGGGTTAGTTTACTTTCAGTTTGCCCCTCACCTTCAATTAGCCTACTGTAAGAACAAAAATAACTGTTGCCTGTCCTTCTATAGACTAACAAATCACCACTGAAATGCTGGTTTTAAATATTATCCAGTAAAGTCTATGCTTATTCTTCTTCCCCTCTTTGATAAACACAAGCAGAGCGTGGTTGACTCATTAACAGTACATGGGACCAAGACAAGGGCTGAAGACAAGCTAATATTTGCCTGTGGGAGAAGGATGGGGTAGGAGGGAGTTTTCAGTTACTTCCTCTGTCTGTCTCTCTCTCATGTCAAAGAGTCAACTGCACTAGGAGGCTCTGCTGCTTTGCAGAGAAACTAGATTAAATGCATGTAAAATCCTTTTGGTATTATTTGCAAAACACAATATTGCACACACAAAAACAAAGCTAAAAGAAATAGTTTAAGCAGAGCTCCACATATATGTGTGCAAGATTGACTTTGGAGATGTCCCAGAACAGGTGTGTAGTGAATGATTGAAATGGTGCATTCATATTCCAATAAGATGTTACTAAGCCAACCCTGCAATTTCACAGAACAGGTTACACTTACCAATTTGATGGCCACATATTCATTAGTGTAGAGGTTCTTTCCCAGTCGCAGCTCTCCAAAATTGCCGCAGCCAATCTTTTTACCGACACGGAAATTTGGGCCAACCATAAGAACACCAGAGTTGGTCCCTGAACTCCGGCCCCCGTGTCCAGTCCTGCTGCCTGCTGCCTTAGACATCTTTTTCCCTTCCTCTGTCTCTCCCTTACCCCCTCTCTTGTCAAAATCCATAAGCTTGTGATACCCTGGCCTCTCCACGATTATTCCCCGGCCATGCAAACAAATAGAAACTCCAAAACAACGGCCAGAGGACACTTATGGGAGAGGGAGGGAGATAAGTAACACAAGACAGAGGAGAGGTGTTGCTGTTAAAATGTGATCAGAAAACACTTAAATAGGCTGAAACTGCAGCTAGAGTGTCCCGTGTGTCTATCAGACAGCCCTTTTGCTGAGTTCTTCCCTTTTCTTTCTTCTTGTTCACCAAAGAGGTTCCTTTCTTGTGTTTTTCTCCAGCTCCACTCTCAGAGTAGCATGTCCCTGCCTGAAGTGGGCAGGTTGTGCAAGGATGCGCCCACGCACACACACAATACTAGTCATAGAAAAGCACTCAGAACCCCGGCTGGTGCATCCACAAGGCTGCTTGGCAACATCCCCTGGAGCGCCTCATTCCTTCTGGTCAGCGTTTGGTGAGACAGCAGACATTCTCCATGTTGCAAGGCCACAACAGAGAAGGCGATGCAAAGCAATGACGATGAGAAAGATAAGTAGCAGAAGGGTTCGAGCTGGATATCTGAAAAAGCAAAAATGAACATAAATCAGCCCATAGGTTATGTTGTCGAATTCCCTGTATGGCCTGTACAGGCTGTCACAACAGCACAGCACATCGGTCAAAACCAGAGACACAAACTGAACTAAAAAATTATCTATTCTTATAACATATTGTGGCCTGTTAGGAGATTACATTTATTTTGGAAAACAGATGTTCAATATTTTACTTGAACATTAGATTGTCTCCAAAGGTGTTCCATACTACATTTAAAATGGGATTGTGCTTGCAGACCAGCACAAAGCAAATTCTGCAAAGCAATCAGCATAAGCCACAATATTAGAAAGAACACTAAATCAATCATTATCTATTCCAATTACACAGTATAATTAATAATAATAATGTATCCTTTTATTGTCACACACATGCACAGACCACCGCACACACCTAGTGAAATGACCTATTAGGAGATATAAGACATTTGAAAAAATTACCTTAAACCTTTTACTTGAAGATCAAATTATGTCTACCGTAGCTGTTCCTTACTACAGCTGAATTGGGATGTTGCTCACAGACTAGCAGAAGGCAAATTCAATAAAGCAATCAATATGAGCAAAAATATTCCACAGTAGACTTCAGATACAAGCAAAAACACCTCTTGTAGAATAAAACCTTTTTTTGAATGCCCAAAAAACATCGATCACGACCATACCTTCAGTTTTCATCGGTAGTGGAATTTGTCTCTGAATAGTTTATAGCACACAATCACATGTACGAGTTTCTGTCCCAAGCAGCTCTCCTAACTCTCCTACCTCTGGGCTCTGTGATGTTGGTCATAGTGAAGAGTGCAGGTAATGCAGGCACTATCCGCAGGCAGCTACCCTTTCCTAAGGAAAGGCACTTAAACTGATCAATGACTGCTGCAATGCCTCGTCTCATTGTAGTCTGGGAAATGGGAATATGCATCATATAGTAACATAATATTGTACGGCTATATTTGTTGGCATAAAAAAGAATGTATCGATCATAGAACTAGAAATATTATCAGACATAAGCATGCTAATGAGGACTTATTAAATGGAAAATAATGAGTGAAATCATTGTTGTTGATTAGATAAGTCCCACAGCAAACCCCTTTGTGATTTCAATTATAACTACACAAATTACATTTATTCAACAAATTCCATAGGGGGAGATCACATTTCCATGTGAATAGAGCTATATTAACATTAGGCTAGCTATAGAAATGTGAAGTGTTGAGGTGCACATGTATACAAGTAATTATGGCACATAAAATATATCCTGCCCTCACTGAAAATCCTAAGTACATCTGTATTCCTTTACCCCTGCAGTCTGCAAGCCAGAGAAAGAAGAAGCATGTGTTCAAGCCAGGTAGTCAATCATTACATCGTGGCATCTTCCTTGTAGCATATTACTGTACGAGTTGAAAATAGCCTATCTTGTCAAGTATAATAAATGAAATGGAAAAACCATTAGTGCCTACATGTAAGCTGATCACAACTATTGAAATGGCAAAAGGCACTATGCCAAGCACTTAATTTGTTCAAGTGACACTCAAAGAATACTGAGAAATGCAATTAAAACGTGAAATGGGTGTGAACATAGTGTGATCATGTGTATATTAAAGAGAGAGGTTCCTGGAAAGCAACATATAAATACAGTCTCAGCTAACTGTTAGCTGCTCTCGCCCATATGTTTACAGTCCCAGTTCAGGAAGTTGAGGTGTTTTTTTTTTTTAAAGTACATTATTTTGCATAACTAACAAGTTGTTTAAAGTACACTCGTGAGTAGCCTCCATATTTTCCGATAATTGTGTTGGCACATATACACAGAAACATACAAAACCTATGATCGATAATATAGCCAAAGGAAATTTCAGGTAGACAGTGGCTCTACCGTTAGCTACAAGTGTGGCAACTTACATACAGCTATCAATAACACGGCATAATACAATTGAAGCCAACTACATACAAATCAAACTAGTTGCAGAGGGTCTCACGTTTAAACTAACCAGTAGTTCCCTGGCCAGTTAACTTTAAACAGGGAGTACAATATAGAAATATCTGGCTTGTGCTGCTCCTAGCTAATGTTAGCTACCAGTTAACATAGCTGGCTACTTAATGGTGCTTGGCAGCTGTCATTCAGTTTCGGGTGAACTCAATGCAAGCATCGTCCACTAATCGGTAGCTCGAAATATGCGTTTCATGACTAATGTTGGAAACGAGAACAAAACAAAACCGCAGTCAAGTTGGCGTTTAGGTAAACCCTAACGTTTTGTTAGCTACATTCGGCAGACAAGGCCAGATGCTCTTAACGTTAGTTAGCGAGCTCAAAAGTTAGCTCGATATCGTTAATTCGTAGCAAACGTTAGCCACTCACTTTTTTGATGATCTGGTTTTTCTTGTTGATCTGTATATAGCGTTAACGTTACATTCATATATTCATCGAGTTTTAAATCGGGTTAAACATTAGACAGCTAACCTATCGTAGTTATCAAAACACCGTTCTTCTTGGCCTAACACTTGATTAGAAATATAAAAAAAACAGCCAACACTGACGTTAACCTATAGCTGTTAGCAAGATATTAGCCTAACTATGAGCATTTAGGCATAACGTTAGCGAGCTAATGCCAAATGGAACAAGTTGAAACAGAACATTAACGTTAAATATTAACTGATTGACATAACCTCAACTACATTAACCTGGCTAGTTAGCAAATACTTCGTAATCAAGAAATAACGTTGTTACGACCAACATTACAACTGTGGACTGGAGCACGAACGATCAAAAGGTTCATTATTTCACCTGAGAAGAGCTAACGTTATAGCCAACATCGACCACTGCTGGGCAACTCCTTAATCCTAAACACAACCGAATGCACACCAGCGTTAGCCTGGCGTCTACTAGCCAGCTAACGTTAGCTATTTATACGCTAGCACCCGTAACATTAGCAATAGCGTTAATTTACGGCGAGAGAGAGCCTTCGACAACAACCCTTACAAATGAACACCCGCCACCAAACAAAAGTAGTTTACCTTTTAAAAGTGGATTCTCGAAATGCAGTCGACCTCGTGGTCCTTAATTTGTACGCATTTTTAACATTTCATCTATCTTCTCCTTCGCTATGATTTGCTGTTGTCTCTTTAAGCCTCCGCTGCCGACAAGCAAGCACAGCCGCAGCGTCACACTCGGCTCCCACCACTATCCCACGAGGAAAAACAAACGCAACTTGTTTCGAGAATATCGGACGATGTCGGACAGTTGGCCGCCGTGGTCGTGCACATTTGGAGAATCAATGCATCGAAGTCTTTGATACAAGTAAAGTAGAATATATTTCAACAAGTACAGACTGATGGATGACTACTACACAACCAGTCATGTTTTTGTTTGATACTTTTCACAAATTAATTCCACAGGCCCAGTCCACATTGTCCTAAATATGATCCACCTCAAGCATGGATGTTAATGCCACAGGTGGTGCCTTAAGTTTTACGACAGTCAACATGGATGCATTATGTCTGTCACCTGTTGCACCTAGAGCAAGCTGACAGCTCACATACTTGTTTTGTCCCGTCATGTGGTTTTCTGTAGGCGCAAGTATACCACATACCATAATAGTCCATCGTTTCCAAGTGAACAAACTGAAGGTGTGCACACTAAAGGTGTCACCTACACTCCAGTGAACAGTGAAAGAGCTCAATTCTTAATTCTAGGTTGATGATATAACAGCGAAAGGTTCATCTTGGGTCTCCGATTTGGGAGATCAAACATTTACCACTGTCTAAAAATACCTGTTTGCCTTCACACAAACATTCTACTATTTTGTTTCTGTGTGATGAAAGCTCATTCGTCTCTCAGTCGTCCCCCAGATTATTTGAACATTTCTGAAAAAGACCTGCGTTCCTTTTTATTTCCATGGGCAACTTTTCACTTCCACATTGTTATTTCCTCATGCTCAGGTTAGAGCCCTCAGCCCAGTGTGTTTGTTTGAAACACCAGTCATGCCATGACATTTGTCATAATAACTGGACAGCCAGTCTGATTAGATAAACCATTTGTTGTCGGCAAGGCTTGCACTGCCTATTAAAACTCTTTGGCAGCCCACCTAGATTTGTATCACTTAAATGTCTATCATCCACTTCACGGATGTCGCACCAAATAGTTTTCTTGACAGATACCTCTGAATGAGTTCAAACAGTACCATATCCTATCCTGACATAGGGCTCCTATTGGCAATACTACTAACCCTCAAAAAAGCTCAAAGAAACCCCAGTTTATATATATTTTTTAAAAACAACAATAGATTATTAAAGAACAAATCATTTTATTTCAAATGCTCAATATTTTCTAATCATTCTTCCATGTTACAGTGCTTTATTACACAAGGGGCATCCACTCAAATGCTTTTGCCATCATTGTTGCTGTGCCGCTACACGGCAGGGTAGCCAGCTACAGAAGTAATGCGATATAGTGATACAATGCTGAAAGAGATATCAACACTTTTAGATGTGAACTTTGCCCTGCTTGTCCTGTGAAATAATAAAAGTGATGAATAAAACAACAGCCTCCTTCGAGCAGGGCCATAACCCTGACCCACTAAAACCAGCCAGGTTGAAGGACACAGACAGCGTACCCGAGCTGGCCTCCCTCTACTAGACAAACCTCTGAAAGTATTTATCAAACAACTCAACTGTACAGCTTTGCATCCCTCTGGACAGACAAGTTACAGAATACATGTCTATTCTGCGCCCTGTCTGCGTTCACGTTTACACGGACGAAGCGGTGGGCGCTTGAAATCTGGGTCTGTGTTCGTCAGATGTGTGAGTCTGCAGTTACAGCCCTGGGTGAGGGCGAGGCACAGCTTTACTGGAACAAGCGGTCTGAAGGGACCTGCTACAGTTTTTAGCAACAGATGAGGGGGGGAGCCCCAGGGCAGGGCTGTGCTGCTGCACGATGGGCCAGAACGCTGGGGGGAAGGGAAGCTCAGTGGGCAGCGTTCCTACACACTGCTGATGAGGTAGGCGATGGTAGCGCTCCCCCGTCACGAGGGGGAAAAGCGGAGGAGAGTGTAGCCGGAGGTGGCACCGCGAAACATCAGAGTCCGTAGGGGCGGGGCGAGTGTGAAGGTCCCTGCTTTCTTCCAGAGGAGGTGGGATGTTGTCAACACGTGGTCTGGCGATGATGTCCCGTTTGCCCTTGGTCCCGACTTCCTCCTGTCCCGCCTTGCTGTGTTTTGCTTCGTCCAGGCTGTGGTCTCTGGAAAGCGGCAAACACCTCTGACCTTTGCGAAACTTTGCCCTCCTGTTCTTGAACCACACCTGGACGAGAGAGAACATCGCTTCAGAGATGAACAAACATGCAGTGTTGCTTCTATGTGGTTGCAGGTGACGGTGCGGTCTGACCTGAATGCGAGCCTCGGGCAGGTTGATGCAGACAGCCAGTCTCTCTCTCATGCCGACGTCTGGGTACTGTGTCTGTTGGAAGGCTTTCTCCAGGGCCTGCAGCTGGGACAGTGTGAAGGCTGTGCGGCTGCGGCGCTGCTTCTGCTGGTTGCCATAGCGAGCCTCGAGAATAAGCTCTGGGAGGACGGACAGAAACGTGAGTCAGCTGTGGATTTGCTCCAAGTTAACAAGGAGAATGACAGCAAAGTAAAATGCTATTTTCACTCACGTTTCCTGATCAGGGATGTACTGGAGGGTTAACCTACCTAGACTCAGTTTGCCCATCTTTTTAGGCTGACATACATCTTTATGGTATATATTCATAGTATACATTATGGTATGTCGTATAAAACTGATGTACGTTACATGAAAATAAGGACTTCTGATGCACACACACACACACACACACACAAATCAATGCTTTTCTTCAAGTATAAGTTATTTTTGTTTACATTGTTATTATATTGGATCACCAACTGGATTTCTATATAACTTGACTGTCCACTATATATTATGGGATGTGAATTTCCTAACTAATAGTAGTGACGCGTTGGATGCAGCGCTTTCTTACACACTGTTCGACTTCACACGTCCTTTCTCTCGGTTACTACACGAAGCGTCTTCCTGGCCCGTCAAAAGGCCACACGACCGAGCGACCTACCTGCCAGTCTCTCGGCGACAGAGAGGGTGTGCGCGCTGGGACTGGCTGCAGGGTACTGGTACTGCTCCGCCATCTGGTGGTGCAGGTCGAACAGCACGGAGTGGACGCCGCGGAGGGGATGATGGACGCCGCCGCTGGACGCCCCGCAGAAATGCAAAGAATTCATATTCAATCTATTAAAATAAAAAAAAAGGGTGTAGAGGAACAAAGGGAGACTTGTTGTGAGAAGCGGCTTCTTCTTCTAATAATAACTGATTGGGCCCATTGGGGAAATGATTTTTTTTATTTTATATATATTTATATATTTGCGTGACCATGAACATCACAACTCCCAAATCAACCCGATTGAATAAAGTGGTACCCGTCGTGTACCGTGAACAGGTCGTTACCCTTCACAGTGGCTTCTAGTGGCAAAGTACCATGTAAAACATCAACTGCAGCCATCAAACTTCATGCTGTGTGTCGGTGGTGAAAACGAGCGGTAAAACCTTCTGTCTGTGCCGTTTCGGGTGTCCTCTGCTGTTCGCCTGGGAGCCGTCAGTAGCGTGGAGGTCCAGTCGGTGAGCTGTAGTCCACGGTATCTCCTAGATCGAGTCCCCTCGCACACCGACGCCCTTCGTCGTGGCGTGGAATCGAATGCTCCGAAACCATTCTCACCCACGGGCTATTTAAGAAGCGTTTACCCGGCTCCCCTGAGCCATTAGCCAATAGAAAGAAAGGCATTAGCCGGGATTAGGTGGGATGAGGAGGGGGGCGGTCGCAAGGGGCTCACGTTTTTGAAACTATTGAACTTGAGAGATTTACGCCAAGGGTCCCCCAATAAGCGAGCGCTTCATTCCCTCCCGTTAAAACAATCGGAACAATGTGGCCGGCTAATCTCCGAGGCGGGCCAGATTAAAATATCAGCCTTTGGTTGTCTTCTCTTCCCAGCCCTCTTTCTCCATCACTCCTGCCTCCGACAGCCCCCCCTCGGAGGGGGTTTCTCCGGGGGCTTGTTTCGCTAACAGGCACCATATTTTGCCCATCAGTTTAGTCGAGACACCGGCCATTGAGGGCGATTTCTTAAGCCACATCCCGAGCCTTGCCGAAAGAGCACTAGTACAGCCCGCCGAGACG
>OMOT01030205.1:6003-17753 GCA_900312575.1 Acanthochaenus luetkenii | reverse complement strand
GCCCATTTAATTTCATTTCATTTTAATGAACATGCCAGTGGGGGAACAAGTAATTTAAAACGTATGCGGCACATTCTATATAATTCACAGAGAGTGATTACAAATATTCAATAAGCATCATGAATACATGTGCAGTTTTGCAAATAATGTGTTACAAATATTTGTCATTTACAGACAATATATTTTTTTTACACGTATTTACAAAGTCGATCAATTATTTGGAAAGTGCTGGGCTCGTTCTGAAAATAGATAAACATCGAGCAAGCTAGAGTGGAGATGCTCGTCCTGCTGGTTGTCTGTGCTGTTTCGATAGATAACTGAACATACATGGAAGATAAAGTAGGAACAACTTTTTCCCAGGATGGCGTAGCTAATTTTAGCTCAGTCTTCTGCTCTCATTTGCAAATAAAAATATTCGCTAATGTTGTGTTATCCTTGGTTGTAAGCTAAGCTAATCAAGCTAGCACGACAGAGCTAACGTTAAGTTAGTTGGTTTTTCCTCCGTAGCAAGAAGAGGAGACAGCGCACTTGCACTGCATCCCGATGGCTTCAACTTCTACAGCTGAAATAAATGGTTTGAAATGCGTAATTTTACTCCTAGCTAATTGCTAACGTTACGTTTCTGTCGGTTCACTAAACCCTAGGTATTGCAAAGTCCATGCGTCTGTTGTCATTTGCTTCAAAACGTCCTTAACCGTTTATGTCGACTAAAGTTACGTTTCTGAGCACAAGTGGGGTCGACTGATGACTGACAAGATATTAGTATTTGGTCAATGTGATATTAAAGAGCATTATGCAGGGGAAATTGGTCCTGGATGCTCACCCTGCTGTGATTTTCTTTTTTATATATAGAAATGGCTTCCAAATATATTTCTGGCAATTTTGACTTGCTCTTTGCTCTCCATTATAATAAATGCAAGATCAACTTTGGACTCATTTAGATACTTTGTCATAGCCCACTGATACCCAAGCTGTCTGTGTGCCTTTGCTAAAGTCAGTACTGTTATGGTTAAAAGCTATGTTGCATAGCACAGCGAACTAACTGAATACTAATGTTTACGTTGTTAAACAGCAGCATGGCGTGAAGGTGACAGTTGCCTGGCTCCTACCCCGAGAGATGGCACCCTGCGAGAAGCCACAATCCAGAGACTCATCTCCACCTCTCACAATAATGACACCACAGCATTGGTGGTATTCACTGATCATAATAAAGATGATGCGGAGGAGGAGGCCGAGGCCATACCTGTCTCCAAACTCATGAGACCAGGCTGTAAGCACTTCACCCAGGAGAAACCTCTGTTTCCCAGCAGCATCACACACCCTGGGGCCTGTGTGCCCTTGGAGCTGTCCATGAGTGGTGTTGGTGGGGAGAAAGTCCCCTACACCATCAACAGATACCTGAGGGATTACCAGAGAGAAGGCATCAGGTTCATTTATGGCAACTACATCCTTTCCAGAGGCTCTATCCTGGGGGACGACATGGGCCTGGGGAAGACTGTGCAGGTACCAAGTAGCCTAGCTGCAAAACTGCTATGTCTCGTGTATTTATTCTTTGTTTGTCTGCCTGTCTCTCTCTATATACTGTGTACACACATGTCTCTCATCTTAGGTAATTGGCTTCCTTGCTGCTGTGCTACACAAAACAGGCACATGGGAGGACATTGAGAACAACAGACCTCAGTTCCTACTGAGTCAAATGCCTTCCAAGCAGAGTAAACCCAACAAAGTAGGTATTTAAATATGCTGCTGACCTAAAGAAGGGTAAAGAATAACTAAATGTCTTGGGAGGTAAAAAACAAAACCAAAAAAGCTTTAATTTCACATACAGTACCTACCCTTTATTAGTTTTTCTTTCAAATCAAATTAATAAATAATTAGACAACTAAGTTCTGTCCCTTCTTGCTCTTAGTAATTAGTAAAAAAAAAGGCATTTAGCAGGTACCGTACTTTCATCCAGATGGACTTGCAATAAGTGCATCAGTAGAATAAGGTTATTCATCTCAATATTGATGTATCATCAATATCATGAGGGTATCTCTGTGATCCGGCCCAGGTATTCCTGATTGTGGCCCCACTGTCATTGCTTTATAACTGGAAGGATGAGCTGGACACCTGGGGTCACTTCCAGTGTGTGGTGGTCCACGGGCTGAGGAAAGAGGAGGAGCTGGCTCGCATCAGGAAAGGACGCTCCGAGATCGCCCTCACCACCTACGAGACTCTCCGCCTCTGTTTGGACCAGTTTAATGGGTAGGCCTAAGAAACATGTTAAACACACACCAGCAAAGAATACCATGAACAACATGTATGCACATCATTTTGTTGAGATTTTTTATTTATGTTACTCTCTGATTTTATGGCATCCGTACACTGTTTTGTCAACATTTATAACTGAAAGATACATGTACCCTCCCTGCAGCATAGACTGGTCTGCTGTGATTGTGGATGAGGCTCATAAGATAAAGAACCCAAACTCACAGATCACCCAGGCCATGAAGGAGCTGAGATGTCAGGTTAGAGTGGTTTATGTTGGTGACTATTTATTATTCAAAGGTTATATCTTTCAAATGAAATGATTGCAACTTTGACAGTGAGACTTCTTGTTCAGTAGCCTTTATTGGATTATTTTTCCTACGCACCAGTCACAAGAATCTTCAGGTGTGTAAGAGCCTTTCAGTTAATCTCCCGCTTAACACTTTCTCTACTTAAAAATAATAAACAAGTTGATGCATTGCATCATTTTTGTCAACAAGAGGGATGCCATCCCTTCTCATTCCTGCTCAGATTGTTTAATATTAAGAAGAGCAGAGTCTGTACTTATAGCTATATGCTTCTATAGTAAGCATTCTTTTCATTTAGAGATTTGTTTGTTTTGTTTGTCTGTCTGTCTAGCTAAGTAGTTATCTAACTATGTGTATACGCTGCTAATAAAGGATCTTTTGGACCTGGTTTTCATGGTAGCCTTTCACCTATATATTTTTTTAGGTTTGCGCTGTATCTTTATTGTTTTCTCTGTTAGGTCAGAATTGGCCTCACTGGCACCATCTTACAGAACAACCTTGATGAGCTCTGGTGTGTCATGGACTGGTAGGTTCACAACGTTATACATTACAGGACGCTTTGAAAGTAACCATGTCAACCACATATTTATAAGCACATTTTAAAGATGTCACCGCTTGAGAAATGATGTGACATTTAATCAGCCACTTTTTATCAATAGTCAAATCATTCAAATGGTCTTTCCTATATTTCTTTGTTTGTGAAACATTATTTATCTTATTCTATTTAGGGCCATACCTGGTTGTCTTGGCAGCTTAGGACATTTCAAGAACAAGTTTTCAGATCAGATTGAGCAAGGACAGAGACACAGTGCAACCAAGCGTGCCCTAGCTACGGGGAGGAAGACTGTCAGAGCCCTAGTGAGGAAGATTTCCCACTGGTTCCTCAGAAGGACTAAAGCTCTCATCAGAGAACAGCTACCTAAGAAGGATGACAGGGTAGGTTGGGTTGAGTCGACATGGAGTTCATCATTTGTATGTCTTTAGATTCTCTGATTATAAAACCGCCATTCACCAACAACTTTTACAAACATTATATGACGATAATATTCAAGTGGAGGTTTCTACCATGCACCCTAAAAGCATTACCCAGAGAAATACTGTGTTGTTTTTTCCGAGGTGGTGTATTGCTCTCTGACAGACTTCCAGCAGACGGTGTATCAGACGGTGCTGGACACTGAAGATGTGACGTTACTCCTGAGCTCTTCTGAGAAATGCGACTGTCAAAGCGGACGTACCCGCAGGAGCTGCTGCTATGAGGTCAGTTCACTCCTTGGTTACCACTGTGTGCTTTTGGGTGAAACGTGATTGTAAGTGTTGATATATTTGTTACAAAGTTGGGGCGTGTAAGTGTTAATTGTCTCCCTTGCTTTCCAACACTTTATCAAGTTTTTGGAATATGTTTTTTTACTCTACAATTATTATGCACTTTAAATGTCTAAGTCATGGACGTTTCCATTTTATTTTTCATACATGTACTACGACAATAGGAGTGATGAATGTTTAAGCAATGAAAGTTAAATTATGGCCATTTCTTCTATTGCAGGCAAACTCTGAGGGTGTGAAAATGAAGGAGCTGTACTTTAGTTACTTGGCCATATTGAGGAAGGTTGCCAACCATGTAGCACTGCTGCAGTCCAATGCAGGCACCAGCAAAAAACAGGTAGAACCATATTCTCCTGCAACTGATTTAGTATGATAGTTTCTAACAGTTCTCTCATGGACAATTAAATAATTTCAGACTATGTGTGGTTCAGGTTCACTATAATCACTCACCATTTATTTCTTCCAGAAAAAGTATGTGAGTGCCATTTGTGAGAAGGTATTCCAAAAGTTTCCAGATTTTGTTCAGAGATGCAAACATGAAGCATTTGAAGCCATGTCAGACCCTGTGTACAGTGGGAAAATGAAGGTACGTCACAGGAACCAAGGTGCAGTCACCTGCTCAGTACAGGTGGCTACAATTTGGATTATCATCTCTCTCTCTTTCCTTCAGGTTCTGCAGAAGCTGCTGAAATATCATATGCAAAGGAGGGATAAAGTGCTTATTTTTTCTCTCTCGACTAAAGTAAGAGGAGTGTGTGTGTGTGCTTTGTGCATATTCACATCTATTCAAATTTGTGTGTCTATGACTGCACATGTGTGATTGCAGAGATATATGTTGTGCGAGAGTTGGATGAGTGGCAGGGTGAGATGTGAGATGCTGTGGCTGTACCTTAAACTAAAAAGGGTTCGCTTTGTAACGTTACAAGATTATAGTTTAAGTAATAAAATGTGACGACTTACCAACAGCAATATAAAGCGATTAAAGCCTAATCGGTCCAACAGTTCATAAGTAGCCTCCCCGCTGGCAGCAGTGCGACGGAGACGGTGGAAGACACCTGTTTTCTATTGCTTTTGGTTGTTGCTGCAAAACCTCTTGCCTCAGTGACTTGCCGTAAGTCGGTTTATACGGAAGTTATACAGAAGTTAACCCAACGGTACCTATAACGACCATCCTGGAACATTGATTTGAATGGGAAAGACCGTTCTATCCAATTCAGTGCTCTCTCTTGTTTCAGAGCTTTACTCCCATTCACATCCATTCAACGCCTCACCACAGCAACAGGCTTGAACAGTCTTAATTGCTGCTGCTGTTAGAGCAGATTACTTGTTTGCAGAAAAAATTGTAGCAGGAGACATGGTTTTGTCATGACAGATTAATAGGTAAGCCTCAAGGTTTTATAAGTAAGAGCGATTCGGGTTTTTAAGATAATTGGCTGCACTGCAAAGTCTAATGTTCGTTGTCACCTGAGACAGTATGATAACATTTCCTGGCCTCTGGTAGCTATGAGCTCATTTTCAGGCCCCGTGTTTTGTTTTTGTGGGGAATCATAGAACTTATATTGTCTTGATTGTGCAAGGCTCAATATTACCCTCATATCTATAAATATACAAGATGAAAGAATATTTTGTTTATATTTTTGATTAGATGTGTTGGTCCAGCTTCTACATTCACATCATAGAATTAGAGTGGATTCAGACTGTTTAGATGTTTATACAATGGATTGGTGCGTTTTGAACCTTTCAGCTTTTAGACGTGCTGGAGAGCTACTGTATGGCAGAGGGGCTGGACTACAGCAGGTTGGACGGTACCACCAAATCCAAAGAGAGAGTCAAGATTGTCAAAGAGTTCAACAGCTGCTATCACACTAACCTCTGCCTGGTTTCCACCATGTCAGTCTACCCACCAACAAACACCAGCAGTATTTTGTAATATATACCAAATAGTGTTTTCTTGTTTCTTGTACTTTACATTTACTGTTAAATTTTGAGTATTTAGCCGATGCTCTTATCCAGAGTGACTTATTGTTTTTCCAAAGGTCTTATGACCAATTTCAAAGTCTACTTCAACTGTTTTGTTTTGGTTTTTTGGAAGTGCTTACAGTATGTTAAACGTATTTAAAGTGTTGAACCTGCTGATCACTGACTCTTCTCTCAGGGCGGGTGGTCTTGGTCTTAACTTTGTAGGGGCCAATGTGGTAGTGCTATTTGACCCCACCTGGAATCCAGCCAATGACCTGCAGGCTATTGATCGGTAGGTTGTTTTTTTAATGTACAGTTTCAGCCGTTGGAAGTTGCTCTATTTTGTTGTATATTACCTCAACCTTCTTCAAGAAGAACCATAGAGTCCAGTATTGCCAACCTAATAATATGCTGATTGATACCAGGTATGATACCAAAATGTATGTGTTTGCCTCTTGTACAATTGGTATGCATGATGCCTGTGTGTGTGTGTGTGTGTGCGTGCGACTTTGTGTCGGCCCAGGGCGTATCGTATTGGCCAGTGCAGAGATGTCACTGTTCTCAGGCTGATCTCACTTGGGACAGTGGAGGAGGTCATCTACCTCAGACAAATTTACAAACAGGTACTGGACTATTATGACCATGGAGTTACAATGTGTAAAGAGGGCTACTGCAGTAATCTTCAGTTCACCTAAAATGGCTGCCACAGAATATTTCTCTGTGGGGACAGTGGAGGAGGAGTTTTCTACCTCACGAAGGTCTGCAAACAGTTGCTTGACCAATGTAACAATACCCATAGTTATAAATTTAAGTCTATAACTTTTTTGACTATGCTAAAATATTTCAGTGCAATGCTCTGTGTTATATCTGTATAACTATTTGCTTTACCTTTCCAATCTTCCAGCAATTGCAGTGTTCGGTGATGGGCAGGGAGAGTGCCCGGCGGTACTTTGAGGCAGTGCAGGGGCCTGGTGGCCATAAGGGGGAGCTGTTTGGGATCAGTAACCTCTTCAGGCTGCAGACCCAGGGGACCTGCCTCACCCGCAAGATACTAGAGGTCAGATAGCCTACAGGCCCTTTAGTACAGCAGTTTTGGTGATTCATGGTGTCGTACTTGCTTTCAGTGTCTTCGATTCATGTGGTATAGCATTATTACAGAGCCACTTGGCTCTCGCTTCACTGCACCGGCCTGGTCATCGCTTCACCCTGTCTTGACTCTTCTCCCTTCTGGCTCCCCAATGATGGAATGACTTTCCCACTCCAGTCAGAAGAGCAGAGTCACTTCCCGTCAGAACCTGAAAACTCATTTTTTCAAGAAGTACCTCAAGTCGCCCTCTTCCCACTGAATCCCCTCACTCTCCTTGCTCTCTAAAAAAAACATGCTATCTCTCTCCTTCACTTTTCTTTTATTTCTTTTCTTTTCAATTCACTCTTTAGTTGTCATTCTATGGTCACAGGAATATTGTAAGGGCACTGATGCCCTGACCTTTCCCTTTTTACCTTATTGTTGGCAGCGCAGTGGCTCAGTGGTTAGCACTGTGGCCTCACAGCAAGAAGGTTGTGGGTTCAAATCTCCTCCCCGGTCTTTTCTGTGTGGAGTTTGCATGTTCTCCCCGTGTTTGCGTAGGTTTCCTCCAGGTGCTCCGGTTTCCTCCCACAGTCCAAAGACGTGTGTAGTATGTACCGTATATGATGTAGTTAGTATATGATGTGTAGATGATGTAGTATGTATATTATGTAATTAGTATATGATGATGTACTGTATATGTAGTATGTACAGTATATGATGATGTAGTATGTGTATGATCAGATGTAGTATGTATATGATATATGATGACATGTAAGTCGCTTTGGATAAAAGCGTCTGCTAAATGCCGTAATGTAATGTAATGTTGTTGGTTTGATACAGGAATTGAAGTTTATGGTACTAATTGTCAATTCAGTCTGGATAAGAGCATCCAGAGTGAATTTAGTGAATGCCTAAAATGTTGTTGATGATATGAGGTTGTTCGGGTGGATGTACTCTGAGATGTTTCCTTTTTGATGAATATGAATGTGTGGCTCACATTGGTTCTTCCTCACAGCGAGAGGGGCAAGTGGAGGCCGGCGTAATGACAACCAGCACACACACAGGCGAAGAGAAGGAGGAGGAGAGGAAGAGAGTTAGCGTGAGTAAATCTGATGTTCTCAGGGACCCAGAACACAGGGCACTCGTCTTTCCCATCCCTCACTCCCTCACTCCCCTCACTCCCTCTCCTTTCCCAGGCGGCTCGCTCATCCCCCCCATTCCCATGTGAAAGAGGGGATACCTCACACAGGGGACTTTCCTGTCTATCAGTCAACCAACCACACAACCTCATTTAACAGTTTCTGCCTTATCACTGTATTTTCTGTCCATTGCTTCTGCCGTTCTTCTCTTTCTGTATACTCTTCCTGCTCTCTCGCTGTTCTCTCTCTGCCTGTATATGAAGAGTTTTATTCCAAAATGAGATGTCCACCATTTGGGGAAAAAAAGCTCCTAACCTCACAAAATAGCACAACATTTAATTTAATTATGGTACTTTTGAGAGAGAAATTGGTAACTTAAGTCCATGGCTGATAAAATGATAATGCTTTTACGCTTTAGATACTCTATACTTTAGAGATATTTAAATATGAGCTTCAGGTCATTCTTTTTTGGAATCATCGCATCCTTATCCCCCCCCCCCCTCTCTTTTGGTCTCCCTCTCTTTGTCTCTGTGATGCCGTGTCAAACAGCTGGATATAATTACCCAGTGTCCTAATGGAGGAGCAGACCACACTGAAGTCTATCTTTCTCTTTTCGGCTATTTATTTACACAGAGATGCCCCTTATCATCCTGTGACAGTTCCCAGCCAAGGCTCTGCTGTGCAGCACACTGTCCTTTTTACAGGCCTGCCTCACCACTGAGGCCATTCAGAGTCTTACAAAAATACAGTATACACTAGGGTGCTGTAACACACACACAAAGAGGCATGTACAGACTTGAAGACACACAAGCATGCAAACACACACACACATACTCAGAATTAGGGAAGAGTCATCTGGTTGGCAAATTTCGTGAGATTAGTGTCACTGTTGGTGGTCGATCCCATAAAGACCCATTCACATAACTCCGGGAAATGTTATGACCCTCACAGTGTGCAGTATTATTTTGTTCATATTACATCATGGTAGAGGGCATGTGTCATGTTGATGTTTATTATGATTTATTGTTATAGGCATCTGTCTGGCATTGGTCAGATGGATTGGTCAACTGAATGAATAGATTTTTGGAACAACCTCTTAGCTTAGTGTTCTAAGTTTTGTACATTAGCATATTCTTTTTCATGCCAGTCCCTTGTTAATTTAGACAACTACCTTTCATGCCAATCTCTTTGTTTCTACTATTTTGTTGAAGGAACCTGGAGATGCTCCACCTGCAAATGCCCCTAAAGTGAACGATGAAGCAGCCAAGGAGAACAGAGATGCAACAAAGATCTCCAGAGGGGTGCTGGACTTCAGCAGTGGGAGTGAAGATGATGATAAGGAGCAGGGGGTTAGGAGGAAGGCCTCTGACCCCTGTGCGGTGGATGGCACCGGGGGTGGGAAAGCCTCCACTGCTTCTGGTCGAATGAGTCTACTCCAGCACGGTTTCTCCAGGCTTCTCCAGAGGGTTGGAGTGAAACAAGGGTCAGGAGACGGGGACAGTAGTCGGAGTGAGGGAGATTCTGTGGAAGGAAGCGCCTCTGAGGAGAACAGGGAGCATCCAGGGAACTCAGGGAAGAAGGAGGGCACATTCTCTGGGGTCTACAAGAGCTCTAGTACACCAGATAATGGGGTCCATGTCTCTAAATCAAGAACAAAAAATGGGGACACCTCCAGCGGTTCAGAGAGAGAAGATGGGGGGAATGGAGACAGAGGAAGACAGGGGGGGGGGTTTGTGTTGGAAGAGAGTGGCGGCACTGGGAGAGAGAGACCTGGCCTGAAAGGGTGGATAAAGAGGAAAATGAAAGTGGATGAGGAAGGTGATGAAAACTCAGGGTCAGACAAAGAGAAACCTAACAATGCCACAACTACCGTTCCCAGAGTGCACCACTTTGAGGGTTACTCTAATGAATCTGAGGACTTGGACATAGAGGCAGTGACTCGGCCCAGGATGGATGCTTTAAATTCACGAGGGAGAGGGGGAGACAGAGGGAGAGGGAGGCCCGGCAGCAACAGAAAGAGGCAAAGCGCTAATATAAGGTGCCAGGCCAGGTCCAAATATACTGATGACATAGAGAGATTCACCTCTTCAGAGGAGGAACACGCTCCTGTTAAGAGAGGGAGATCTAGAAGACGCCCTTTCACAACTCCACAGAAGGAAAGATCCAGAGTTGACTTGCCGAGAGGTGAGCAAAGAGAATGGCCAGACAGGCATGAAGTAGGTGCAACGATAGACAGAGCAGGCTCAGAGAGACGCCCTGTTTCATTTACAGGGCTGAAAACTCAGACATCCCCAACATCCAAAGGAATGGATGGAACCATTGATGGTGTGCTAGGTCAGATTCTATGCCTATTTTTCTTTATTTCTTCACCTTCATATATGCCATAAACATTATTAAACTTTATCTCAACATTTATGGTATAAATGTGTGTTTTATAGGTGGCGTACAGGAGGTGGTGTATACCCACTCTAACCAGCACGTGGTGGGTGGGAGCAAGGCAGAAGAGCGAATCAGTAGAGCTGCTCTGCGAGATGTGTTTGAACGCAAGATGTACTCTCAGATCCCAGCCAATTATCTTCTAGGCACCCAGGAGGTACATAACCCCTTACTGTGGTCTAGTACTGTTTCTTGAATGTTCTTCAAATGGACCCTCACGTGGCAAGAGTGCTAACATGGTTGTGTTTGCCTTAGCCCAAATCCAGGGCTGTACACCTGTATTGATTGCAAAGTTAAACACTAACTATATTTATCTCGCCATAAATATATTTCTCTTTTCTCTTTTCAAGTTACTATATAAGGCCAATATTTTGTATTGAATAAAGTTATTTTCATCGGGGCTGTGTTCAGCAAAAACAATGAATCGATTCAGGAAGTGAATTTTCTTCAATGATTTAAAAACTTTGGGCATAAGAAATTGGCATATCTAACATTGGGAGAAAATAATGAATGTTGCGCCATTGGCTTTAGAACTGTAGTTTCTTTAATCAATAAGCCATGAGAGGCCGTGCTTTGCAGTGAGTTTTGGAAAACCTAAGAGGCCTTGTTAGGCACAATGTGAAACAGAAATAACTTAAAAGTATAGGCTTCAGTGGCTTGTTGCTTTTATAAAGCAGTAACACAGCATTGTAATTAAAAGAACACAAATGATCAATTGTATTTTAATCAATATTGCTTAAATGACAATAGTAATTCATAATTAAAAATGTTCCTTCTCCCAAGCAATATAGTTCTTGAACAGCAGTTTATCAGGTATTTTACAACTACAGAATGTGACTGCCAATCAGAACATAGGATGAGAACTATCATTTTTATTATATATTATTATTATATAATATCATATTTCATGAATTTGCATTTTTAATTGATTTAATTGAAAGTGAATGCACGCTGACCCTGATTAGTTTGTTTGATTGTTCCAGAGCCTGTCTGAGAGCCCTCCAGACAGCCCGCCCCATCCTGCTACTGCCAGGTTGGAGAGGCCCAGTGCGGACCACCCAGTCACCTTCACTACCAAGACTGTCCACCACACCAGACACACCACCTTCATCATTGGAGAGACTCCCCAGGCCGTACGCAGGTACTGAGAGAAGGTCAGAGGAGGTGAAGAGAACAGAGGAGAGGACAGGATTGGAGACAGGGTAAAGGAAACAAGGGCAGAGGAAGAGAGAAGGTGATGGATTACCAGTGAGAGGGCATAGGGAG
>OMOT01030195.1:0-10256 GCA_900312575.1 Acanthochaenus luetkenii | reverse complement strand
TGACGTCACGTCCGCACTTGCTTCTTCAGACCCGGCGGCACAATTTGCATACAAACGTCAGGTTTCTCCCGTTTGAATCTGTGCTGACTTGTTCATAAAAGTCTTTCAAATGTTCATATGATCTGGCTTCACTAGCCATGCTGGCATGCCGGTTGCCGTAAATCCTCGGGTGCCGGAAGCAGTGCTTCGTTAACTTGTGCGTCGTTAAAATGAACGAGAGCGTCGCTAACTGTCGCGAGAGTTAACGGCGCTCACGTTCACGTTCATTAGTTTCAAAATGATCCGTTCAGTTCACCGTTCACCAGAAATATGAGCGCGTTCAATGAACGGCGCTCTTTTAGCGCGTTCATGCACAACACTGGTATGTATATGATGATGTAGTATGTATATGGTATCTGTTGGTATGTAAGTTGCGTTGGATAAAAGTGTCTGCTAAATGCCGTAATGTAATGTAATGTATATTTGAGAGCCTCATCTACACTGTAAAAAATCAAGGATTTATCAGGTTCATCAAGGAACCCTGTCAGTCAATATAATTTGGATAAATGTACTAGCTTGATTTGCGAATGTAAATTGTTTAACTGGCTGATCATTTTTATGACTACTATATTTAGGTAGTTGTGTTATCGTGAACATTACGGGACCATTTCCAGGAATGCATTTGATCATCTGATACTGTCAAATACATTTGTGTAGAGGGTTTGTAACTGAGCTGTGATGTTCTGCAGCCCAAAAAATTTATAAATACAATAAATATAACAATGGGCTGTGAGAGGTTAAACTGTACTTGTAATAACAATTGCAGTTAAATTATGTTGACGTTATTTTCCAGATAATAACTTAATATCTTAATCATAATAATCTTATATTATAGACTTAAAGACCATTTTTACACAGCACAGCAGTACCATAGATTCTAAAATAAAATTCACTTCGGCATCATGAGTGAATGGGGCTCTAAACAGCGTTTAGCATCTGATCAATAAATGTCTGTTTTAATTTCAGTTGCATTGTAATTATCCAACAATCAGTCAGCCGCAATTATCAATTACAAGATTGAGTTGGCTTGATAATTAGCCAATCGGATCAGGTTTACCCTAGGCATTAAAACCAGAATTAGGTCAAGATTTGTTTGTTTCTTGACACCAGTAATAACAAGAAGCTCAGGAATCATTATGCTTCAGATCACCCAGTGGACAACATGCATATTTTATTTCCGATTAAGGAATATAATCGTTGGTAGAGAATTATGTAATCCAAAGCAGTCACAACAGAATTCCAAGTAGCACTTGCATACTTATATCAAAGAGAGTACCTTTGATGTACCTTTCCATGAGGAACATGTGCACGTGATTGTTCCTTGTTCCATATGTAAATGGTTGTTGTTATTACTGTATCTATATATCTATATATCATGTTTCATTTGTAAGCCAATTAATTAAATGTTGCTTTTGGACCTCCTGATCTGCACTGAGTGATTAGCCATGATGTGTATCACGTCACCGCCCTTTAAAAGCCAAGTTGGTCAGAAGTCACACTCTTCTAAGCCTTTATGTTGGTGGCATTCTTTGAAATGTTTTATAAAAATGTCTCGGAGATAAGAAAGTGGGTCTCAAAAATGGAAGAATGCAAAAGAAAAGGAACAACGAAAATTTGAATTGTTGAATTGTTGCACTGCAGGTGCAAGTGAAATACAGCATCTTGACGGCCATGGTACCAGACAATGATTGGATTGCTGACTAAGCAAGCAAGGCTATCTAAGGAGTGGCCAGTGTTAAATAGAGCTAACTTAGCTTGCTACTGATCTGTGCTGTCTGTCATCAAACTCAGAATTAGCTGCTAAATAGCATGCTATTGTTAGTTATGTTTATGTGGTATTTGTCTTATCTAATATACACAGGCCTGTTTTGTCAGCCAGCGACGCAAACAGAGAGCCACTACCAGGGGCACTATTGACGAAGATGCACAGGAATACTGGATGGATAAAGGGCCTCTAATGTGCCAAAACAGAAATGCTGATTTTTCTGGGTCAGAAAAACAGTGTAAACACCAGAAACGTTGCTTTTCGAAAAGCCTGTTTACACGTAAACTCGTAAATGGCGAATCTGTGCCTTGCGAATGGATATTCTTTATTCACCATCCAAAGGATGTGATTTTTGTTTTGTTTGGCTTTTATTTGCCGAACCAGAGAGGAATTAATCAACTTTTTATAGTTGTGGGTTTAATGATCGGAAGCATGCCAGAGAGAGGGTGGCAGAGCGCGAGGGATCTGAGTCACACCACAGGTCTATGGTTGTGTGGATTTCCAGAACAGCAGAGAAAGGACAAATTGACTACAGATTGAGACAGCAGTTCCAAACAGAATGCCAGTATTGGATTCATGTACTTGAAAGGGTAACGGCTGTTTTAAAGTTTTTATCTGAACACTTTTTGTGGTGCAACACACATTGGGAGATCCACATAATGGAATCTACATGGGTTTGCTAGAACTTCTTAGTCAGTTTGACCCATTTCTTTAGAGAACACGTAGCACGCTTTGAAAATGCCTGTAGGGTTCTGTATCATATCTGTCGGCAACAATCTGTGAGTTTGTGCAGCTAATGGGAGAACAAGTTCACTCTGAAATAGTAAATCGAATCAAAATGCCAAAATATTCTTCTGACGACTCTCATATTGACCAGCTGACTGTCATAATGCGCTACGTGTCACCAGAAGGCCACAATACTGGAGCGTTTTGTGAACTACAAGCCATACAGGAGAATCCCTGTTAAATTTGATGGTTGATGTTTTGAAAGAAATGGGGAAGGTAAGAGGAGGAAAGAGAGAGAGTGTAAAGAGAGAGAGTGGAAAGAGAGAGAGTGGAAAGAGACTGCCGAGATCGTGGATGACTGAATTTCTGAGAGCCCTGTTTGACAACGACACACTTCTGTGTGAGAACCCTTCTCCTGCCTGGACCCCCGGATCGTACGAGAGCCTCCCCTGTGTACCGACCCCTGGACTGGACAGCGACGACCCCTTAAGTGACATTGGGCGTAACCGACTAACCCCTTATCTGTGTGCCACAATACTCAATACATATTCAACAGGCTCTGCAGATGGTTAAATGCAAAATGATATGGATAAACTTGATAGTTCTCCTTGCCAATGTGTGGGACATTATTTTACAGTGTTTTCATAAAACCAGCGAGAATTTTTTGAAATTGGAGCTGGACTTGACTAATGTGCACAATCTCACTGCCACTTTATCGGCAGCCTCCGAGGCCAGTTTGATGATTTTGAGGCACTGTGTATATGTCAGTCCTGTAAGTCTGACACGCAGAGAGGTGGCCGGCGCACCAGACAATCAGATGAGTCCTCAGAGCTCGATTGCCGCCTCACAATGTCAGGCAGACAATTTCAGTTGGGATTTTTTATGTCATTATCGATAATCTTGTATCAGAATTAGATCGCAGATATAAATCATATAAAGAGCTAGCTAACACATTTTGAATTTTTAAACAAGATTCACAAGCTGTCATTAGAACTCTGCTGTCTCTTTACAAAAAAACTACAGTTGTGACATAGGAGAGGATTTTGCAGATGAAATGTCCCATTTCCAGTTGTTTGTAAAAAGGGAGGATGGAAAAATGTGCAAGAGAGTTGCTGAAATCAATTCTCAAACGGAACCTTTAGTCTGTATTCCCTAATGTGGACATTGCCCTTCGTGTTTACTTGCCGGTGACCAATGCCTCAGGAGAGTGCTCCTTTTCCAAGTTATCGCTGGTCAAGAATAGGTTGAGATCAACCATGGGACAAGACCTTACCCAATCTATTGAAAGTACCATTCTCATGGCCCTGGATTTGACTTAACTCATGAACAACTGAGATTCTGAGATTTCAGCTGTGTTTCGCATCGATGAAAAGTCTAACGATTGCTGATTATTAGTTATTTAGTGAGTAATGGTCTGACATGCTTATGTTGTTAAAGGGCTTTTCTCAGATATGCCAAAAAAGATGGTGGGCCCGTTTTGTGTTCTGAGCTGTGTTTTGCATTGACGATAAACAATATATGGTATTCTTTACCGACTTATGCAGATTCAAAGAATATGTCTGGCTGAAATCTATGGCTGGCGAGCCAAGCTTGTAAGTGATCTAGGTTATTTGGGCCTTCATACACTGCTTCCTAATTAGCTTATTTATGTAACAGATTAATGGCAAATGATTTGCTTTGTTAGTAATCTGTGTTAGTAATAGCTAATTTTTCACCATTAGTTGATTGGATACGGTATTCATATTCATTCTCATGAGAATAAACTGGTGATAATTGATGTGGTGTCTATGAAAAGCATGTTTCAATTTTGTAAGTAAGCTGGCATCCTTGTGCAGGCAACAATATGACAAAGAATTGTATTTAAGTTTGGTCGGTCAGATGGATTTTATGGGTAGGGGTGAGGGCGTCGCCAAAGATTATAGCCCCGGGCCTACGGTAGTCTTAATGCGGCTCTGAAGACAATGTGACTCCTTGACCTTTTCAAATCTCCCTCGTCTCCTGTCTTCGTGCCCAAAACTGCCAGAGGGATCTCAAGGCTTCTTGTGTGGATCTGCATCCACCATCCTCCATACATGTATCAGCCATTACGGAGATACAGACACACACACACTGAATGCAAACACACACTCCTCATAGCATATATAAATTCCACCTGCACTTCAATTTCCCTATTAGTTTCAAATGTAAGAAGAAAAACAAACTAAATGTGCATGTCTAGATTGATGTCATGTACATTTTCTCGATCCACCGTTATAAAATGTGAATCATACAGTACATTTAAATCAAAAACACTATATCGTTGCACTATTGGCACAATAAGCAACATTACATTTTGGGATCTTAAGCACCTACTATCCAAATTTCACAAGTAAATAGCATGACATGGGATATCACAGGGAACCTTGGAATCTCTACGGGAACCGTACATATGAGCTATGCTTTGCTAAGCTAATCGTGTTATAACACTTTTACCCTTATACACCACTACAGGTATAGGCAGAGTTTGAAGGCTACATGGGACTTGAGACCTTTTCGAGGAGCGTGACAAGGCGCGCAATGTCACCATTCCCTGAGAGGGATTTACCATATAGGCTACTCACCTAAAAATAGCGAGTGATACGTCTCAGTGTCCATCAATCAGACAGCAGCATAGCCGACCCCGTCCTATAGGCAGATCAGGCGCGTTGCCACAGAACAATCACCTTAAAAATGGTGGAATGAAGTTGAAAGAAGAGATAAAAACTGTGTCCATAAGAAACAGACCTGACAGGGCTTGATTTAATGTGATGGAGCAGACCTACAGTCTGAAGGCAGCGCTCACACTGCTAGTGAAGAGGCGTCTCTCTTGCTCACAATATACATTTATTTACTTGTTCTACACAGTTAAAATAATTCCATTGACATTTTGGCCCATGAAGCCCTTCATCAGAATGTAAACCAATAATCCATTATATTCTTTACAATCTGATGAAGGCCTTTGTGGGCCAAAACATCAATAGAATGATTTTAATTGTACAAAACAAGTAGGCTAAATATATTTATATTTATATAGTGAGCGCCACTATATCTGAGCCAATCACAGGGCTCGACTATACCGTCGGCATGGGGGGAGACAGGCAGATCAATCTGTGGGTGGGTCTCTGCCTGTTACGCCGAACACAATGCTTCATTTAGGTGGAAAGCCTAGCAGTTGTAACTGATTGTCTAATGATTAGGCCCTACTACACATAAAAAGATGCCAACATTTGTGTGTAATGTTAATAGCATCTGTAGTGTTGCTGTTAATCATATTAGCCAACTCTAAAAGCCTCGGCCTATACACTCTGTCCCTTTACTTGGTACAGACTAGAGCTTCCACAGAAAAACTGTGTTTAACTCCCGACACCAACTTTCAGTTTTTCAAATGTTCTGATCGTATAGCAAAAACATTAAAACATTATCAACCCTTTCTCCATTTAGGCTATTTGAGAGATAAGGAATTCATATTTTACAAGACCATATTGGCATCACGAACTCGATTTTCCATTTTTTTTATTTTCAGAGGAAAGACATTTATATTTTATATTATTGCACCCCTGACACCAATTTTCACATTTTCAAATGTTCCTATTGTATAACAAAATTCCGAAAATTTGAAAAACGATCCAATATTCTATTTATCTGAGAGGCACAAAGTTGATATTTTAGAATATTGTACCCAATTTTCAGTTTGTTTATAATGACAATATTGACCTGACAAGCGTTACACTGACCCAGCAATGTAGTGGGCTGTCCAGGGTCCAAGTCCTGCTTATGGTGCTCATAATGGACAGCAACAACCTTTGGGTCTTTGAGGTCATACGTGTGACAAGGGAGAGGGACCATGGGACTGCCCATCTTTTCCTTTCCTCTCACACACAATCACAACCCCTCACACATATAAATACATGCACACGCACATGCCTGCAGGCACATATGCAAACACATACACACACACACACTGAGCCCAATGCTGTGGAACAGCCATCAGTCAAAGTATGTTGCCGCCGCGGGTCTAGGGGCATTTACATAGATAGATGATGGAGAGATTACGGGGCACAGGGGTTATTAATCATGCTGGTGAGAAAGAGAAGAGGGACTCCTCTGTGTCACTCTTCTCTCCAGGGATGACTCTTTACCCTGGATATGTCTTTTGTGCTGTGTTCGTTGTCCTATGTGCCGCCTAGCTAAACCACAGTAGTGCCTTGGCAGTATTGCTGCAGGGTAAGTGTGGTGCTTCTAAATCTACCTCCAGTCACTAGCTGGAGGGCTAAAGTCCAGCATCTCTGTGCTGAAATGCAGAAGGAACTGTAGTTTTGCATTGCCTATTGGGTCCATTTGGTTAATTTCAAACTAAATATCATATGTGATATACAACTACACATCAGGCACTTCCAAGCAGTTTTTGGACCGCTAACTTGAGTCTATTCTGGATCAAAATGACAAAACAATATGTTGGTGGATGCAAACTTTGCTTTTCACGGTTCATGTTAGCTTGCCACGTTAACACCGTTGGATGGCTAAAGCAGACGTAGCTGTAAGTTCCTCTTAGCTACATTCTGTGAGAAAAATCTGTAAATTATCTACTTAATTGTGACAAAGTGTTTCCCACAAACAGAGTAATGATTTGATGGCTGCGAGTCTTTCTCAGTTCCAACATGAATCAGCCTCTTCAGGCCAACAGCAGCACTTTATTGCCCTGGGTCCTCTTCTCACTTACATTTTTTCAACCGGTCCCCTTAGTTTTTTTGCCTGCTTCGACGTTTCTGATGGAAATCCTAATGTGATTTTCCTCAAAAACATCTGTTTGCACCCACAAACACAACTTTCAACGTCATTTCCCTCCAGAATAGACTTGCTAGTTTCAAGTTAGCGGTCAAAAAGAACCCCAAAGTGCCTGAAGCGTAATTGTAATTGTTCACTCTACGTGAACATCATGCATAGCTACTACTTTGACATTCTCTAATTGGGTTAAATACCAATAACAGTGAAATGAAACTTTCCTTATTTTGCTGGGGTCCCCCTGGAGGTTACCCCACTTTGTGAACCACCACTCTATACATAAACACAAGCCACACAGGTAACTTGTGAGTGATGTTACTAGTCTCTCTAAATGTCTGTTAGTTGCAAAGTTATTGATTCTTACCATTTTGCAGTGTGTTGACAATAGAGACAAATATGTAAAAGTCAAAATGGCTGACCTCATGACAGACTTGCAAACATACACAATAGATGTTCAGATTCGGTTTGCCAACAATCTGTAGATACGTTCTGTGGATGGAAGTCTGCAAGCGGGAGATGAGTGTGAACCCCGTTAACATCTATTGCATCGTATTGCATTGCCTATACGTTTATTTCATTATATTTACTTCATATTTAAAGAACCTAGTTCAATAATGCATGTATATAGTCTGCGTAGAATCATAGTGATACTAATTGATTTGTAGCTGCTTTCATTGTCCCAGTATACCGAAACGTTTTAGCCGTTTCACACGCAGTGACCCAGTACTACAGTCATCTCCTATCAGCAAGAAATCTACTGCAGAGTTGAACATTTCTTTGGCTCCACCATTCTGCTTGTTCAAGGACTTTGGAATTGTGAGTAGTCGGAGTGGGACACTGTGAGACTTGTGGATGTGATAATGGTGTAATCTACAGCGACAGGTGAAGTACTCTGCTCCTCCCGGCTGTTTGCTTTGGTGAATGTAGCCGCCATCAAATGACCCCAATGGGACGTGACACCTCGACCCTCCTCGTCCCTTCTCCTCACCCCTCCACCTCCTCTCCCAACATCCCGCCCATTCGCCTACATGCTTTCATGCTACAGTTTCATGCTGTACTGTCTGACTCTTTCGTCAACGATAGCTGCAAAGCCAAGTGGTGCTTTTCCTTAACAGGGAGTAATGGGTCCATTGGATCTATTGACGAGGTTCGGTGGGTGGATATATGGGTGAGTTGGTGAGTGAATAATGATGAATAATGGGGTCGATGCATGGATGAAGGGATAGGTGGATACGTTGAAGGATGAGTGATACCTTGACAGATAAGTGAGTGAAAGCCCCATGAGAGATACATATAAAATGCGTATTAGTAGGTTTCTATAACATCTTATATAGCACACCACATACAACACAGCTCTACTCTAGTGTATTTAAAACTGTAACTGTGAAGCCATGACACATTTCTATATTCTTAAACAGTTGGCAATGCAAATCTACAACTAGCAGCAATGTGTTTAAGAGATTGCTGTGAATCGTTTATGGGTCATGCACCATTTTTGATGAATGTAAATATGGCAGGTTATCACACAGCCAATCTGTCCATTAACTGGGAACTATAACTTTGGCTTGTTGAATCCTATCCTCTGTATCGGCTGCATGAAAATCGGATGAACCTAGAGTGCTTTAAAGATTGGCAGCAACCAGCCATGGATTATTTTTTACGTCGTTTCAATATGTGGAACATTAAACCCACGAGTAACACACCGCACTCAAATCCAGAGTAAAGGAACAAATGGAGCACATGAATACCACAAACGGTGTGTTTTAGGTGAACTAGAAGCGTTATTGAAATGCTGCATTCCATGCCTTGGATCATACAAAGGCAAGTCGTCCATTACTTGAATACTATGTGGACTATGGCATGGGTGCCACCCTGAAACCCTTCTCTACTGACTTTGATTACCTAATTCCTCAGCGATCGCTCTCAGAGCGCTGCCGCCAGGGGATGTGGAGAAATGTCACTAGCTGTCATGAAACTTACCGCCCCAATCAATCAATCAGCATGCTTGTACCTCTGTGTGTGTGTGTGTGTGGTGGGGGGGGGGGTTCACCCATTTACGCTCTGGGCTTGGGGTGAGGGAGAGAGAGGCAGGGAGACCCTGAATGCACAGTCTTCCACATTCATCAATTACTGTACCTGGGTAGCTGGTGCCTGTCAGGATGCGCAGATGGTGTCTGTGTGTGTCTGTGTGTGTGTGTGTGAGTGAGCGAGAACGAGAGCGAGCGAGAGTGTTTGTATGTACGTGGGAGAAAGAGACAGAGCGAGATGGTGACACAGAGAAAGAGATGGAAATAGAAGAGATAGATACACAGATGTATACAGGTGTGCTGCATGGAGAGAACCAATCGATCCACCTGCCTCAAAGAGCCGGAGAGGAACAGTCAGACAAGATTAGCAGAGAAAGATCATGTCAGCCACGTGCGTTGTTGGCCATACGGCAGACACTGTTAGTGTGTGTTCGTCTATCTGTTCTTCTGTTGGTTATGCATGAGCAAATTGCAATTCTTTCATTTTTCAGACTGCAACTATCAACCAACTGAATAGTTGCTAGTTGCAGCCTAATGCACCTCAAACATCTGGACATTGGTTGTGAGTGCAGACACTAGCAGACACCGTCCATCCTCTCCGCACTCCAGTCGGACTGTACAACAAAAGAAACAAATTGAAGTGTCGAGTGTAAGGAAGTGAAATGCACTAACCTTGATCTAAACAGATGGACATCTTAACGTAGCTTATGCTGTGACCTTACTGCGATAGATGCCAACTCCGTTTTCTTCCTGGTACACAATTTCACACCGGGGAAATGATTTCCGCGATGAACTCAGACAAAACAACCCTAGGATGCGATTTTCTCTCTCAAACTTTTAGAACTTTGTAAACCTACTTTCCACCCAAACGTCGCTTGTGCAAGTCTTGCCGCCTCCTT
>OMOT01030189.1:0-11036 GCA_900312575.1 Acanthochaenus luetkenii | reverse complement strand
ACTCAGCAAGATAGGAGACAGCTGAGGAAGGTTAAAGGGGAAGGGCAGGGCCAATCAGAGCCGAGAGCGGGCCCCTTTAAGAAGAGGAGGAAATAGAGTGTGAAGGGGTGTGACCCGTGGTGAAGAAGTGTGTGCATAAGGTGATAGAGATAGTAAGGTAGTGTGTGACGTGGGAGTTAGAGGGAGTCAAAGAGAAGTAAGAACCGAGACCAGAGAGTAGATGCCGGAGCGGAAGACGGAGTACGCTGTGTGCCGAACCCCTGACCGTCCGAGGACCCGTCTGGTGCTGAACCCTTGCTTGGACGACTACCCTTCTCCTGCCTTGACCCTGGACTACCAAATACCAAATAGACTATTCTTAAGCCTTAACCCCTGGACTCTGTGCCTAACCGCTGTTTGTACCAAGATAAATTGTAAATAAAAGCTGTTTGTGGTTGTAAACCCCGTTGTGGACATTGTCTCTGTCATCTCCGGCCCGGTGGACACTCATTTTCCCACGAGTGTGCCACAAAAGAAAGAAAGAAAGAAAGAACGAAAGAAAGAAATTTGTTCTCACAGTTCATGGAGGTAGAGAATATCTTTGAGGTTCTGCTGGCCAGGGGTTAAGAAGGCGGTGGAGGATTTCTGCCGGAGTTGCCCCGAGTGTCAGCAGGTGGCGCCCCGACCACACCTCCGGAACTCCCTTATCCCCTTACCCATCATTTCTGTCCCTTTCAGCAAGATTGGGATGGGCCTGGTGGGCCCGCTGCCGAAGAGTTCCCGGGGACACCGCTAAGTACTGGTCATAGTGGACTATGCCACCCGATACCCAGAGGCGATCCCGCTGCGCACCATGGCCACTAAGGGGATCGCCAGAGAACTAGTGATGATGTGTTCACGGGTGGGAATCCCCGAGGAGATCCTCACCGATCAAGGAACCCCATTATGACATCTTATGGGACCTATACAAGATGATGAACATTACGCCCATTAGGACGTCAGTTTACCATCCACAGACAGAAGGTTTGGTTGAACGGTTTAACCAAACATTAAAGCAGATGTAAAGAAAAAGTCATACAGGCGAGAGGAAAAAACTGCTACTACCGTACCTGCTGTTCGCTATCCGGGAGTTGCCCCAGGGCACCGGGTTCTTTACAGGAAAAGACCCAGAGGGCTGCCGGACCTGGCCATGGAGGCCTGGGAAAAAACAACCCCCCCCTCTCAACCGTGGTGGATCACGTAGAAGAGCTGCACAGTAGCAGGTCTATAATGCCGCTGTCCGGTTCTGCAATGACATCTCTAAATTCTATGCATATCCCATGCCCAGGGTGGACGAACTGATAGAGCGGTTGAGGAATGCTCGATATATCACCAATCTGTACCCCTGGCCCCGCAGGACCGTGAGAATACCGCCTTCTCCACCCCGATGGCCTCTTCCAGTATCGGATGCTCCCCTGCGGCCTGCACGGAGCCCCCGCAACCTTCCAGAGGTTAATGGACCGGGTCTTCCGGCCACACCACGAGTATGCTGCGGCCTATCTGGATGATATCGTCATTCAGTGGACCGACAAAACGGAGAAGGCATTCCAAGGGTTGCAGGAGGTCCTGTGCTCGGGTCCGGTGCTGGTGAACCCTGACTTCACCAAACCCCTGGTGGTCCAGACGGCTGCGTCAGATACCGGGGTGGGTGCCGTCCTGTCATAGTTACAAGAAGGTGAGGAACACCCAGTCATGTACAGCTGTAAACTGCTGCCTAGAGAGCAGAAGAATGCCACCATCGAGAAAGAATGTCTGGCCTCGGACGGCACTTCACCCTGGTAACGGACCACGCACCTCTGGTCCGGATGTCCCGGTCTAAGGAGACCAATGCCAGGGTCACCCGATGGTTCCTGTCCCTTCAACCCTTTTCCTTCTCTGTTGTCCACAGATCCGGAACAGTTCATGTGAACGCGGATGCCATGTCCAGGAGGGATTAGCTTTATTATCTCCAGTCTAGTGAATACTCAAACCAGCCCAGAGTGTGTCACAATTTGTAATAACAGTTTCTCCATGACATGCAATTCCAAAACATACAATTATACACACCACACCTCACCTCATGGGCTACACTGACAACAACAATGCACTTTTATTAAAAGTGACATACATCATATATTAACTACATCATATACATACTACACACAAGCGCATGTCTTTTGACTGTGGGAGGAAACCCACGCAAACACGGGGAGAACATGCAAACTCCACACAGAGAGGACCAGGGCGGAGATTTTAACCTACAACTTTCTTGCTGTGAGTGCTAACCACTGAGCCACCGTGCACCGTTACATGCCTTCTGGCTTTGCCCATATATCCAATCCTTTTGGTTGGGGGTCATCGAGCAAGCTGTCGGAGATTCTCAGCCTCAGCATCCCCCCAATGTCCATCCATATCCTTGCTTGGAGACCTATCTTCTGTTCTATCACACATTTAAAACAATTCATGATAGGTTTCACAACCGAAAATTATCTATAACCCATTGGCTCAACTTATTAATGCAACATTGAACTCATTCCTAACACTTAACACATTCCTTGAGAGCTGATTCCTCCCCACCAACATCCCCAATATGCCCAGAGTAACCATAAAGACATTACCAAATGCTATTCGAATGTGCCACACTCCATAAACCAATGTGCAATAATCTCTCTATCTTACATTATTTGTACCACCTGAATACTTGCCCACTACACACCTATTTCCTGACTATCCCATACCCACTGTTTCCCAGCTTTGTATTTTACTTTTGTATTGTTATATTGTATGGTATTGTGCTGTTCTTGTACAGCAGTGTTCTTGTGTTGTTTTTGTGATTTGTCATTTATTGAGTTTTCACTCAGTTTGTTTTTTCTTCTAAACAGCGTTGTTCCAAGCAGGGGCCTTTCCTGCCAGTGCTATCATTTACTGTCTACTGATGACCCACTGGACTGGTTTCCTGGTTTCCGTAATCACCCACAAATTGGACACCATAATACCCTTTAACCAGAAAGATCTGTCCCCTGGATCCTCTTTCCTCTCCTCTTCAATTCATCTTGTTTCCAGTCAACGCTCCTCCTTTTTCTTGTGCCCTCTATCTCTCTATTCCATCTCCCATTTGTCTTTCTCTGCTCTCTCTAGATTTGTATTCTTTTTTTTTCTTGGCCCTTTCTCTTTCTGTGGTTTTTGGCCACTTTGTAGAAATTGCTATTGCGCTACGGCAAGGGACAGTTCTCAGTGGATGGGCTGTTTCTGAAAAACAGATGAATAGTGGAGGTTCTCTCCCTGTCGAGTGGCGTGTATGTTTTGTCTGTGTGTATTTGTGCGCACATATGCGCATGCATGCGAGTATGCATTGCGCACAGGCCATATCCAGTTTCAGGCGTCAGGTCAAGTTATCCTGCTCCGTCATCAGGACGAGAGGATGTAACGGGAACACAACACACCCTGGCCACATGACTAGGGAGAATGCTGCCCACGTAAAAGAGGATGATGGGAATTGTTTGCGCCTTGTCGTGTAACATACCATAACCAGATCATATACTTACTGTACTTGCATCACTACACTCCACAATCCCTTGAATACACACTCGCCCAAATGAAAAGGATCAGTTAGATCACAATAATGAGGCCTTACTGTAAAATCAGTTTGACCAAATAGACAGATGAACATGACATCCGGCTTGTGAAAACTTGAAGAAACAGCAGCAGACGTGCCATACTGCTGACATCCCTGAATGAATGAATTAATCAAACAATCGTGGTGATTTAAAACATACACTGTATAAGATGGTTTATAATAAGGTAGCTAAAAAAGCCTGTTAGATGTTACTACTGTAGTCAGGACAACTCGTGTTGATATTAATACATTTATAAATGGTTATGACATCGCAGTAAGTTCGGTTTTGGCAGTACTTTCATGGCTCGCTGCCCATACACATGCATTTGATTTTAGTCAGGGAGAACATATAGAACATGAAAGCAGATCTAAGTAGGTGGAACTGGGGAGGAGGTGGGGGAACAAAAGCAGCAAGACTCTCATGACAGCAGAGAACCTGAGGAGATAGCAGTCTGCACGGCGAGCTTGACAGTGAGGGAGTACGTGTCATCTAAAAGGCGTGACATTAGGGTGTGTGCATGGTGATTGGTTCTCTTGGAAAGGCGCGCTGCTGAGTTAGTCCAGTCAGCTAGAGTTTCCTGCCTGAATTTCCATTGCTCATTTCCCCTTTGGCTCTGACAATCAAAGGCTATTAGATTCCCCAAAGATGATTTAGAGCTCTCTCTCTCTCTCTCTCTCTCTCTCTCTCTGATACCATAACTAAATGTATCAGCATGTAACCGTTTCCCCAACACTCATTAGGAAAGGTACGTCTCCTTTGTTGTTATGCAAGCTCACATCATGTTTTAATGTTGTGCATGTTTGACAATGAGGGTAAGAAGGATGGTTTTGATAATGGTGATGAAGATGACTTATGTTGAAAGCCTGCTCCTGTGAGTTTCACTTGCTGCTGCATTAGTATTTCAACTCACCCTTTGAATAATTTACTGGCTTTGATCAGATGGAGACAATCAATCACGATTATTTATATAGCCCTTTTATACAAGCATGTCTCAAAGGTATTTACATTGCATCATATACATACTACACTACATCATATGCCATACGACACACAAACACATATATTTGAATGTCTGGGCTGTGGGAGGAAACCGGAGCACCCGGAGGAAACCCACGCGAACACGGGGAGAACATGCAAACTCCACACAGAAAGGACCGGGGCGGAGATTTGAACCCAGAACCTTCTTGCACTGAGCCACCGTACCGCCCCACAATATACATGTAATCCCATATCAAAAGACAACTTGTATTGTCATTGTATAAATGAAACCAAACTTTGTCAGAGACTATAAAACATTTATAAATGTTTTCCAGGACTTTATATTAAAACTTCCTAAGGACACTTAAAACCAAATACCAAGCCTTCTCCACACAAAGTTAAAGCTGCAATATACAACTTTTTTCACATTAAAATAAAAGTAGAAAATACACTTTGCTGCCTCAAGATGAAAAGCTGCATAATTGTAGCTTCAATCAAATGGACGAAAGACATTATAGACTAATTCATAGGCAAGCGGTCCAAAAATATTTGATAAATATAAAATGCAAAATCACACTTCCTGAAAGTGCACACCTTACTGCCATTTGTAATCTCTCCGTCAGGGTCACGAGGAAGCATAGAAATATAGTGTCAGTGGGGTATTACATCACCCTGATCCAGTAAAGAATGGCTGCATGGTATGTTAATTTGTCTGGCTCAGACGAGGACTGGCTTCTGATGATAGCAGCATCATTAGGATGCAAGATTGAGAAATGTGGACTACAAAATAATGTTGTCTAGGAAACAGTTGATATGTGGTCATACATGATGGCAATTGCTATGATCGATGGCTACAGCTACAGTAATTGATCTATGCCTGAGTGCATTTTCCGTACAAGGCATAAACGATGGTGTGGCTTTTTCTTGAAAATACACTGTTGTCAAGCAACAGACTTTTCGGGGATCAATAATTATCTCTGACTTACCGTCAATCAAATTAATGGAAAAACGAGTACCAAATTGTATTGCTGTATTTTAGCTGGTTTAAAATCTGGATTTTGGAGCGGAATTAACTGTATTGTACTGCTTTATTTTTCTACGCTTTCTGATATCATCCAATAGAAACCATACCATTTATTGTCCCAAGATGTGTTTTTACAAAGCGCTCTTGAACATTTACAAACACTGGGCTAATCGCATCCCTCAGCAGTCATTTCCCTCTCCAGCTTTTAGAGCCAATTTCAGGGATCTTGAGTGGTGGGGGCCCAGCAACAAACTGTCTACAGGCTTGACGAGAGCTGCACCCCACCCCGTGCACACATTCAGCTGTATAATGATCTTCTAATGGCAAACACACAGAGTTAATATGCATAGACACAAAAAGATCTCTGTATAATCAAAAGAAAAGGAAGGCAGTGGAGCGGAGCGGAAAAACAGACCAAATTGGTTCAAGCTGAGATTATTTCCCTTTTCTTAATGTTTTGCAGGAAATAGCTGAGAGAACATTGAACACTGAATTTATTTGGCATTTAAAATGTAAAAAAAAAAAGCAATATATGCAATGTATTGTTCCGTACTGGAGACCTTTTCCCAAATGGTCACAAATTATTCTTTACAATAAGTGGTCACTTAATAAGTGGATGGAGTCAAACATGGCAGCATGAGAGCAGCAAGTTTCATCAAAACACTATAGCCTCAAATAATAGATCGCATATCACAAAAAAGGGGCCTTCCCCCAAAAAAACCAGTTATATGTCCATAGATCTTGGCAAGGACAGGCCAGAGAGGGGGAACAAGAGAGAGGGAGAGTTATCTATGGAAGCACAATGGGATAAAGTACAAGTAGATCACTGTGGGGGAAAACTAAGTTCAAGTTCATTTATTTATATAGCCCTTTTATCACAAGCATGTCTGTCTCAAAGGACTTAATATGTAATTGTAATAAAATACACAGCAAAGCAACAGCTGAGCATCACACTGGGGGGGAAAGTGCCCAAACGTTTGATTCAAGTCAAGCGGAAGCTTAGATTACCCTGCGAACTTCAATAATATGAACCCTGGAGCAGGACTTTCAGAGATCACAACATATATTTATAGATGTTTTTAATATAACCATTAGATCTACCATTTCACCATACGCTCCCCGTCATCATTAGAAACTGATCACAGAACTGCTACAAGAGAAAACACAAATGCTCACACGCACACAGACGCTCACTGGACCACCATGGTTGTGAATGAACGCACATATACATACGTACAGTCTAAATATGAGAGCGAGAGAGTAGGGAAGCCCATTCTGAAAGCCCAATACCCTGTTCTTCCCTTTGCCTAAATACTGTGGCACACTCGGGGTTTAGGAGAGTGTCCACAGGACCAGAGATAATAAACCAGCAGTCCACACACCAATTCAGAAACCACAGATTGAATGACTGGTTCTGGGAGGAAAAAGGTTAGGGTCTTACAGGGTTAGAATCATCAGAGTCCAGGCATAGGTTCAGTACACAGAGTTATCATCCAGTTCAGGGGGTTTGGCAACGGCAGGGTAGTCAGACAGGCAAAGGTCACACACAGAGGGGGTTCTCATACGGTCCGTAATCCACAAGGCAGTCAGACAGGCAAAGGTCACACACAGAGGGGGTTCTCATACGGTCCGTAATCCACAAGGCAGTACCGCCCCTCCTTCACTTCTCCCCTCCTACACTCCCTCCGTCTGCCACAATACCTGCTTTATTTTTGTCCCTTCACGTTTCTTCTACATTTATTAAAGGATAAGTTCGCTATTTTGGACCTTAGACCCTATTCGTGGACTGTCTACCTTGAACCGGACACATGGAGACCATCATTTCACTGCTCGGTTCAGTGTTGAGCTTTCTACAGATTTCCTGCAGGTTCTCACCGGGCTAAAAGTCAACCGGGCAATCGTAAATGCTTTGAAAAAACTACAATAAAAAAGACGGAAGGCTCAGGGTGTTTTCTTACAGGTCCCAGTATGCTCTGCTGTGAAATATATCCCAATCATAAACATTTTTACGTGCTTGGCTTGGACATAAGCACTAGGAGGGCACTCGTTTTCTGCGCTCCAATGGAGGACTGAGTGGGGGGCGGGGCTGTTTACAAAACTGTATCCAGGTGAGCAGTCAATGTTCTGTTGTAGCCCAGTGAGCTTTAACAAGCTCAATGCTGAACCGAGCCATGAAATTACCGGTATGTGTCGGGTTCATGGTAGAAAAGTCAGCAAATATGGTGTGATGCTTTTGTATCTCTTCCATATTTGGAGCATTGACTTCTTTAGGTTAAACTAACGCTGTCAGTAGTTTTGATAAACTCGCTCAGATTGCGTCCACCTGCAGTTGGAAAGATCAAGACATGCCATTTGGTGGACAGTCCTAATCCAAAGTGTCCTATACTACCATGAGTCCATACATTTTTTATTGGAGAGTGAAACACGGTGGCTAACTAGGCACTGAATTCCTCTGCGTGTCAATCACATGTGTGACAGGCTATGGCTGCTTGAGTCTACTGTAATTCAATTTTCGTGCCATAAAAACAGTGAAAACAGTACAATAACAAGGTTGAGTGCGGAGCAGAGCAACTGGAGTTCACAGTGGTAAATGTGTGAGTCTCTGAGCAAGAGCAAACTATTGCCCGTGAAATAATTTGAAAGTGCTGGAGTGTTTGCCTCCCCCCTTTCCCTCCCCCAAGATAGATGGGACACCTCCTTTTCTTACCTTCCTACGACACAATCTCCCCCATGTAGACTTTCTCCCCTCTATAAGGGTGATGCTGCACTGAGGCCCATGACATTAAAAATAGTAAAAGGAGGTCGATTTTTGACTTTCACAAACTGATACCCCCGGGGGGAAAAAGAAGCACAATGGACTGATCAAAGAGGAAATGGACTTCAATGCAAAGTGAAAATGACGTGTAAGATTGCATTTGGAAAAATAATAGAAGAACATGCCGAGTTCAAAAAGAGCACTTGAGAGTGATTTTACTTCATGTGGTACAGAGGTGGCTTAACAGGAAAGACCCTTTGACCTCTTCATGTGGGCTTGCAATTGGTACTGTACGATGATGTGGGCTAAAACAGTGGATAACAAAATAGTGCATTTTCTTGTCTGTTCGCCAATAAAGATGTCAAAACGACCAAGGGGTGGTTCCCAACAGCTAGTGGAGACCCTGTGCCAAAGGTCGCGACAGTCATTACACCTCACACGAACCACTTTCTTTTTTTCTCTCCATGTAGCCATTTATCACAAACATATCTCAAATCAGAGAGCAGAGAGCCATTAGAATGGAGTGGAAGATAATAGTTTCCATGTTTGACAAGAAAACCACACATGCAACAACCGAGCATGAGCATGCGTTCACCTTCTTGTTATTGCTGCCCCGCTCCTCGGGGATTAACGACAGCATGTCATTTCCTAGTTGTAGTGGCAGAGTTAAGCCTTACTGGGTAGGGGTACGGGGGTTACCAGCTGTCATCGTCAACCCATGAGGTGCAAAACACAGCCTCACATGCTGGATTTGTCTGAAGATGCCATGAGTTAAAGAGAAAACCCCACTGGTTTCACTCTCACTTCACTCGCCAACTTCTAATAACAAACATGTGTTGCTTACATGGAGGGAAAACGTTTGCTTTCCGTGGGTGGAGTCTTTCCAATCGGGAGGGAGGGCGGAGGGAGTTTTTGAAGTTCTTATCAGATTAATAAAAAATAAAAAAATGAACACTACTATTGACATTTTGCCCTCTCTAACTAAATGTCTTGCATTCCTCTCCCAGTGCATCTTCAGTTACGTTTCTTGCAACTCATTTCCAAGCCAGTGTCCAGATCCCCTTAGGATGCAGAAGCTCTCTATGCTCTCGTGGTTTCGGGTGATGATGAACATTAGCCACAAACATTTTATTGTGCAACATAGAAACCACTGGTTCCACCTATAGGAGCTGCCTGTTGGCCAATAAGCAGCTCTCGTGGAGCAGTTGGGTTTTGAAAATGACTTGATCATAATCATAGAGTTCGGAGAGATCACGTTTCTCAAAATGTCTTAAAGTGACATGTGAAACCCCACTGTGTTCTCACATACCCGTGGGAGTTTTTCCCTCTTATTTTTGTTAGGTGACAAATATCATTTTCACATTTTATTTTCACATGCTGACATGAAAGCCCCATGTGTTCAAAAAGCACATGTGTTTTGAATTCACGTGTGGATTTTCACAGGGCAGAAAATCACTAATCATTAAGTTTGCCATACAGAGCTACAGCATAGCTGAATAAAACATGTGTGAGCAGTATTTAAGATACACAACAAATATTAAAGCTAGGAGATACATGTTATATTCGATCTCACTACTTCATTTAATTGGCATGTGATAGCATAACAATACTATTGCTACATACACTAGTGTAATACATAATCAGCATGTATATCGACATAAGGTATCAAGTCATCAATATTGTACACAGTACACTGTACTTAGAGATGCATTTAAATTACTCATACACCTATGGATATTTTGATCCATCCATAGTGTGTTTGTCAATGCAGACCATGTGCGTAAGTGATCCCACCACCAAGCATGTGTTACTACTCTCTCACCCACCACATCGCTGATCTGTCCTCTGCTTTCAATATCGAAGGAAAGTGATGTATCGTTGTTACACATTCTTTCTCTCACATACACACACACACACAGAGACATGTACAGTATTCACACAGGCACACCCACACCCACACAGAGCAAAATTGTGCTGCTGAAAAGATACGCCTTTTTCCTAACCTTGTATCTCTCCGGGGGGAGTGTTGGCGCTACACACACATGTTGTGAAGGAATGCAGATGAAGAATGAAGCCAAGTTCCTGTGAAGCACACTTGTACACGGGTGCATGAGGAGTCAATTCTTACTGGCAGTTATCAAACCAGGGAACATCTGGCCATGGCATACCGTTACACATTGATCAATCTTGAAAACGGCATCAATAAATATGGCAATTAACATGCATTTTTAAATGAGTAGTAGTAGTTGTAGTAGTAGTAGTAGTAGTTTATTAGTGCTTCACAGTCACAGACTGAAATCGCACACCAATTCACATACATAAATGCATCATATAAGTAAGAGAAATTCACATATAATATATTCACAAAAGTATTGTAAAATAATGTAAAAATTACAAATACATAAATAAAATAGAACATAATACACAAGATACAGCATACATCCAATGCAGAGTGGATGAGTAAAATATATTAATTTTAACTGAGGTGCAATCACATATTCTCACTTTTCAAAATGGACTTAGAAATAAATATATTGCAGCAAAATATTGGCATGACTGACACATAGCAGTGGAATGTGACTGTGACTTACTGTGACTGTGACTGAATGTGACTGTGTTCAAGCTATATCAATATCAAAGACAGGGGTAGTCCAAGATTGAGCTT
>OMOT01030185.1:0-15299 GCA_900312575.1 Acanthochaenus luetkenii | reverse complement strand
TACAGTTACGTTAATTGCACCGCTCTCATACCGAAGACATTCAAAGTCCTTCAGCCGCTCTCTGAAAACGGTTCACCTTCTTCTCTGCTGGTGAAGATGCATCATCATCATCAACTGTTTCAGCTGCCACAGCGACTAAATTACATCAGTAACAGTACTAAAATATGCCGTAATCGTTCGCTTAATCTTGTTAGCTTTCGATAGCGCTAGCTAGCCGCGAAAGGGAGTGATTGAAGGCTAATCTCAACCAATCTAGAATCAGCATTAAAGGTAAGAACCTCAAACTCACGTTTGATTGGTTAGAATGGTCCCTGTCACAAGGTATACTAGCGAATGTAGAGAAAGGGACGTTCAAGTGAAGAAGAAAAAAACGGTCGCACCGGAACAATGATTTACACTCGCACAGGTGCGACCAATTATATTTTGAGGTCGCACAGACTACATTTTGGGCGCATATGCGACCAAAACGATCGCAATTTCGAGCCCTGGTGCATCAGGCTATATATTGGTGAAAAGTAGCACCACACCACACTGTTTCTGCTCGGACTCTGCCTTCCTCCCAATGACTCATAGAAGGAAGGTGCGCACGATTCTTTGAAATTGATACTTTTCAAAAGGAATCAATACCAAATGAGTAGCATGTGAGTATCGATACCACAGTTTCAATCCACCCATCCCTAGTGGATAGTCCTTTCCTAAGTTAGCCGCATCCTCAGCAGATAGTTACTGTAAAATGACGACGAAGGCTTTCATCAGAATAATGGCTTTTATTTAAACAATTAATAACTTTGTACAACACGTTATCTCTCCCTCAGTCCATATCCCGGTCTACTCTACACATCACTGTACGGTCTCTATTACCTTAACTCCCTTAGTAACATTGCATGGTCAATGTTTGCCGTATATGACGGTTGCTGTTCCTTGAAACGTTTCGAGATTTCTCTATATTTATTTAGGCAAGCTACCTAGTCTATATTCTCCGTGGCTTTGGTGAGTTTACTCATTTGTTACTGTGCTTGTAAACAACCGTGACGGAGACACGTGTGGCAGAAATGGCCTGTTAATTGGCCTCAGGCCCCGTTGTGTGAAGAACCAAAGACTGCCCACATGAGACTAACAGGGTTAAAGCTTCACACATCCACGGGAAAAAGTATATATTAAAAGATCGATCTCGGGATTTAATGAATCGATATCGGATCATTGAAATGAAGACAGATTTGAATCGTTTAATAGAATTTTAAACCCAGCCCTATTGTGGAGCTGTATTGTTTCATTGAGTCCCGATATTACTACTCATTTTATATGGTTGAAGGTCCACTGTCATTTTATATGTTACTTGTGTTGTGAAGAAAAATGTTCAGTGATCCTGATCTGACTGATGTAGAATTTACTTAGCTTAGTCATATTTTCCAACCACTTGTCAGTATGCATATATCATACTGGAACACAGATAAAAATGGTGTTATATCAATCGGAGGTAGAGGGTTGTAAAAAGGACATTTATGAATACAAATGGATTGTTACTTTAATCATTGTATATTGACGGAATGAAAACTCTGTGTGATTGTCGCAGGCTATGAAGCCAGTGAGGACAAGGCTTACAAGGAGCCCCTACTAACCAACCCGGATGAGCCTCCACCCGTCCCAGTGATGCTGGCCGAGCCTGCTGCCCCTGTGGCCTCCGTCACCCTGGAGTGCTCCGAGCCAGCCTACACGGAATACCCCGAGCCTGGGCAGGACGCCACGCATATAGGTGGGTTGGTTGGTGGTTGGTTGTTTGTTTGTAGGAGGAGGGCTTAGGCTGCGGATGTTGTTGTTTTGTGGGTTTTAAAAAATATAGTTTTTTTGCAGTAAAATATATTTACAATCATAAAATACATAACACACAAGACAACAAAGATCAAAACAAATAAAATAAATGATAAACAAAACAAATGGTGTTGTATCCATGAAACTTAAAAAAATCTTCTTTTTACCTTATCTTATATATCTTACATCCATTTCATGGAAATGACCAAAGCAAGGAATGATCAAATAAAAAATAAAAATGCACCTAATCCACTTACACTCACGCACACACTATTACTTAAATAAAGGAGGCCAAGAAATAAAAACAAACAGTTGAACAGATGGGTTAGTTTCTTACCATACTGTAGATCCGTGGGGTTCAAATATATTGCCAAGGAGGCCTGAGTCTGCAGGTTTTCATTCCAACCAAACACTATAGCAACTGAGGGAATTTCATGATTGGTTGGAATGAACACCTTCAGACTGTATGACATGGTTGAGAACTACTGTCGGTTATTTTCAATTTAAAGTACAGGGATAGGACACTTTTCTGTTCACCAGCCACAGTGGCTGGTCAATTCAAAAGTACACCATCCAATATTAATTTTATTTTGTATAAATCAGGCAAAGTGTTTAGAACAGAAAAGAACCTCCAGGTGATGGTGTGTTATTTGCTAAAGTGACTGGCAAAATAGATTATTTCTCCAGAGGTAAAGGAAAAGTTCAGCTGGATTTCACAGTAGAATGATTCTTGTCTGAAAGTGGTCTGGAGGCTAAGGCAAATTGCATCCATTTTCCTTTTGGTGGCATTACCACTTCGAAGGGAATGAGGAAAAAGTAATCTCAACATTTAAGTCAGTCTGTGTAACACTCTTACTGTTTGTTGAAACTGCTGTTGAGTGATGCAGGTAATATTGTCTCTTTATTTGACCTTTAAGACTTAGTCGTTGGAAGGGGATTTGTATCCTGTTAATAGCTGCACTCTGTCCTGAGTAGCATCATTCATTGTCTGGAGGCGTAGAGCGACTTTTAAAGAGCGATTTGTTATTTGGAATGTGCTTTTATTGATTGTAGTGTTAAAGTTTCATTCATTTGAGGCAAACATTATCTATTGATCTGTAAGTAACCTCTACTTAAAACTGACACCTTAACTGACTAACCAAACAGACAAAATTAATGGAAATAAATGATTGATGTTATATGTAGAGCTGCAACGATTAGTCGACATAATCAACAAAATAAATTATGTAACTTAATTGGTAACTTGACTACAGTCCGTATATGTGCTGATGGCTATGGTTAGGTAACTATTAACCTGAGAGGAGAAGGATAACTGAACAAAACGTTTTCATAAAAACAGCCATATATCCATATTCTGCTATTTCCTTTGCCACTAAATGAATAGTTACAGTATGTGAAGAGTATTTTATACATTTGAATTAAATGAAATGGCTCAAATAACAGTTACACAACGATACAGAACAAGCTCGAAGTTGTAATTAATGTGCTCTCAGCTCTACTATTTGCAGGCATGAAATTACAGAATAAAATAAATGTCTATATTATCAACACTTAAGATATTATTCTACCATAACGTACGATTATGATAACGGTTATTTTAGAACAGTCTTGACAGAAAGCATCCTCCACATGTTGCTCAAAGACTAAAGAAAGAATAAAGCTTTGCATTTTGAGCTGCTTGATTCTTTTTTTTAATATATACTATTGGAAGCCTTATGATTGGATATAAAATATTGTCTCCCCATAGTCCAGTGTGTCCTACCTGAGGAGAGTCAATAGACCCAAACGTTGTATTTCTCTATATTAAAATGTTGTAATTCAAAGTGTCAATCTGTTTGCCCGAGTGTTTCATACGTTTACTAAGCTTGGTGGCAGCGGTAGTCTAGAGGATACAGAAGCGGACTTTTGACTGGAAGGTTACCTGTTCAAATCCTGCACCATCTGGGGAAAATCAGGGTGGGGAAAGTTGAGAGCAACACCCTCTCCTCCTTAACACCTATCGTCGAGGTGTCACTGAGCATGGCGCGTAATCCCAATTGCTCAGTGGCCAAGAGGTCTGGTTGTACTGGGCAGCTCCCAGATGTAAATATGTGGAACTGTGTGAATGGATAAATAAATTTACTAATAAAACAAGTAAGCTTTGGATAAGGAAATTACATTGGTCAAGATATTTTGGAACTTCTAACCTGCTCAATTCACATTTTGCACATGAATAACCAGTATTCCATTTTTTACAATGTATTTACTTTTAATAATATGTAATAATCCAGGGAATTTTTGCTGAGTATGTGTTTTTCTCAGCAACATCCTGCTTCATGTTGAATTCAGGGATCAGTCAAGTTGTACTGTAATTCACCCCCTTGATGTCAACAGGCAGTGATCCCCAGTTGGAGAATCTACAGGAGAGCCTGAGGGAGCATCTGAAGAAGACCCTGGAGTTCTGTCTTTCCCGGTGAGTTAAACTCTGTAGTTTGACACCCATCACAGCGATGCATTGGGCAGTTTTTTGACCTGAAAAAGAGTAGGTGTATTTATAGAGCGCTTTCAATTAACAGGTTTGTTGCAAAGTGAATTACCAACAACAAAATGCATAACAAATCTCTTAATTCTACAGGATCCGGTCTGGTAAGTGTTGTAATTTGGTCTCTATAGGACTTGAATAACCTTCTGTCATTAAAAAAGTGACATTTATTTTGTATTGTCAATCAGGCAAGACACGCTAATATTGGCATCCCCATTTACTAATAGTTTCTGTCTAAGGTTCTGGAGAAAGTAGTTTATGTTCAGCTGCAGTCATTCTTAACTAACCATGGCATCTATGAAACGTTTCAGTCTGGTTTTAAACCACAGTACTGAAGCGGCTATTTTGAGAGTTTTTATTTACCTTATTCTAACTGTCGATGCAGGTAATTCTGCAGTCCTTGTGCTCCTAGACCTGACAGCTCAAGTTAATTTTTATATATAGCCCTTTATCACAAGCATGTCTGTCTCAAAGGACTTTACAGAAAATGAGCCAAACTAGATCTACCTGAACATCAATCAGAGGAATTACAGAATAGTATAAGACAAACACGGAAACAGAACCAAGTACAAGACAAACAAAATCAATTTTAGCAAGCCATAGCCCTAACTATTCTACAAGGCCTAAATTACCCGGCACCACCAGCCTTAGACCCTCAAAGCATGCAAGGAAAAACTTCCACGAAAACCTTATTAGGTAAAAAATGGAAGAAACCTTGGGTGGGCCAAGTCAAAGAGTGCCTTCGACACTGGATCATAGGATCCTTTTTGTCACGCTTAGAACAATATGTAGGTGTCACAGGTACTGCTCTCAAATGGTTTCAATCTTACCTGTCTGATCAGAGTTTCTCAGTGCACTTACGGGAATTCTCTTAGACCGTGGCACCTCTTACCTGTGGGGTCTCCCAGTCCTCCATTTTGGGCCCTATCCTGTTTTTATTGTACTTGCTGCCCTTTGGATCTATCTTCGCAAAACACAATATTTCTTTCCACTGTTTTGCGGATGATCTATCTCCCTCAAAAAGTAAGGATACAATGCAGCCATTACTGGACTGCCTAAAAGACATCAAAACCTGGATGGACATACATTTTCTCAATCTAAACTAAAATAAAGCTGAGATCATTATGTTTGGGCATGATTTTATAGATTATCCTGCTGGTCCCAACTTCTAAGATCCGTTCTTTTGTCAAGAACCTTGGAGTGAATTTTTATTTGACACAGGTTAGTTCAGTTGTTAAAACCAGCGCGGAAAACCAGGTGAATTTGATGTGACGGGACGCTCTTCTCTGTTGCAGTCCCTCTTAGTTATTTATGCTGATATGAAAGGTGTGTTTTATGTACAAATATTGCCAGTTTTAACTATAAATCTTAACATCTTGAGTGATTTTTCACAACTCATATGCAAATGACTTTGAAAGATGTCACTCGAAGGGACAATATACTTCAGGCTTATTTGTTACTTTACATGGACTGCTGCCCATACAGTGTTCTGCATTTTACATTATATTTTATATGAGCTAAATCTTTTGTTATAAATGCATTGTTTGTGTATGTATAAGCAGTGCTTCCATGTATGTAATTAAAACAGATCGTTAATTACCTCTGTTACTGCCACAAATGTGCGATGGGACTGTACGGAATCTGCACTTCTTTTGGTTGTTGTTGATACTGATCAAGCTTCGCCCATGTTGGAACGCGCTGAAATATGTGCGGTTGTCTCGCTCGCGCTATCTCGCTCTCTTGCTCTGTGGGCGTCAGGCGTAGTCTGAATGAAAGCCTTATTTCATACTGTCAAAGAATGCCTCTGTGGTGGCGGCGGTGGTTTAGCTGCTGGTTTGGAGGGAATCAAGGCCTCAGAGCTTACTTTTCTCTCTCCCTCCTTTTATCGACTTGGAGGCATCATAGTGCCGTTTTTATTAGTAACTTGTCTTGTGTCCTCTGTCCAAAACAATAGTTGGAGCAACACACCTAAAACACAAAGACTAAGCATGAGAAACGCTCTTCCCCTTAATCAACAACTACTGTTGAATTGACCATGAGAAAGACACTTAACACCTTGCTCATTGTGCAACAGTTATAGACTGAGGTAGCCTAGATGTTCCAGAAGCAGATTTGTGACCAGAAGAACACCAGGTCAAATCCCCAAACTTGTTAGGGAAATCTGTCTGGAGAAAGTGAAAGAAACACTCCTACCCTCCATCAACAACTACTGTCAAAGTGCCCTTGAGGTTCTTAAATGCTCGGTGTTCATTGGTTGTAGACTGGTTTTACTTGGCATCTCTCAGATGTAAATGTGTAACTGTACGAGTGGGGAATCAGGGAAGTGCTTTCTACTTTATCTCGATAAATAAAGGTTCAACGTAACTGCCACACAGTTACGAGGATGCAAATTGCCGTCTGAGCAACACCCTGGAAGTGTCATTAATGACCATGTCCTCATCCCTCCTCATTCTCCTCCTCTATATGACCTGTAGGGAGAATCTGGCCAGCGACATGTACCTCATCTCCCAGATGGACAGTGACCAGTACGTGCCAATCGTGACAGTGGCCAACCTGGACCATGTCAAAAAGATCTGCACCGACGTGGAGCTGATCGTGGACATTTTACGATGTGAGTAATGTTTCGGTCAGGGCTGTAAATCTAACTTGATGATGTGATGTGTTGACGTCAGGGCAGGATGCTAACTTTCTGTCCACTGACCATACTAGCTAATGGATACCAAAATCACTAGCCAACTACACTCAGAACAGAATTTCCATATGATAGTTGCTTACCTGCCAAAGAGGCTGGTAGAGAAGACACATTTACCAGCAACAGTTCATTTTTAGCAGCATGTGGCTGGTCTTAATTTCCCATGAGAGGTTGTTAAAGTGCATCCAGCAGAGTTTTACCTGCTTGTTTGAGTTATACCCACATAGTTTATTCACTACAGTGTATACTTAATCTTATGTGGCTGGATGCTGCAGTTTTATTTTATGGTTCAGTGATGTTTGCAGTGCCTAGGTTTGAAATATGAAACAGGCTGTGAAACTAAGCAATTTTAACTAATTTATTTGTACTGTTGTTAGTCCACTTGTATTTGGTGTTTAACCTGTTTCATTTTGATTTAAGGTATTTAGCTGACACTCTAATTGAGAGAAACCTAATAAGAGTAAGGGGCTAAGCCACAGTGACTAGACAATATATATTTCTATCTCCCAGTAATGATCTTGTATAATAAAGAATTGCTAGGTGAAGACACAAGAGCCAAATAGGAAAAGTGAGATAATTCAGAAAAGAGTGTCTTTTAAAACAACATTCCTTAAAAGGAAAAGGAAAAGTTCGCTTACCGTCTTTAGTTTTATGAAGACTTGCCCTCTTTACTTTGTCAAGTCCATGGATGCCCCATATTCTCCAGTGAGCGCCTACAATGTTGGACCCAAGGCGGCGTTTTTTAATGTTCACTGTTGATTGTTAATACTGAAAACTTTCTCCAGCTCTGCCATTGGTCCAGGTGGATGAGAAGGGGGAGAAGGTGCGCCCCAATCAGAACCGCTGCATCGTCATCCTCAGAGAGGTTCCTGAGAGCACACCCATAGAGGTCAGTAGACCTGCCTGAAGCTGGCTCAACACTGGGCACCACTAGAACCACATGAGGATGATGTTATTGTCTGTTTATTCCCATATTTGTTTGTCATCTCATACTCCAGCAGTCCTCCACACGAGACAAAAAAAACCAGGCAACGTGTTACAGACTGCTAAAAACGTCAGTAAAATATAATGGTTAAAGAAGTGCAACACAGGTCCATAGCCTCATACAAAAGATGGTGTCTATGATCAATACATGGTTATGTACATTCACACAGTATGCTCACACCCTAAATACAAGCCCAACTTGTGTACAATGAAGGATATGAAACTGATGGTCCCTTTGTGGTTTGTTCAGTATCATTTCATCCTCAGTTGGTCTTGGTGATGCATATGGAGTCTATGGAGACAATTTCATTCGTTTTTAAATCATTCATGTTTCTTATGAAGACCAGTTGCGGTCCAAACTGCTGAATAAACCACGGCAGCAGGGTGGCCAACAAGAAACTCTGTCATATACAATACATATTGTTATCATGTGTTTAATTATTGATAAATAATAATAGAAACATGAACTATTTCCAAATCACAAGGCTGCGATTGTTTTATCAATCAAAATTGACTCCTAAACATGGTATGTTGGTGCTGTGCCCAGTTTCTGGCCTATGAATTACATTTCACATTGTAACAAAAGAAAAACTTTATTATATTGTTTGCTGAAAAATCTAAAATATTGAGAAATCTGTCTGTATACTCTATTGCAATTTATATTGCAACATGATTATTTGTCAATATCTTGCAGCCCTATTATCATTGCATCATGTAGTGTCATCATTAAAGAAACCGACTGCTTTTGGCACAATGCAATGTTTATTCCAACTGCACTGTATGTGGTCCTGACTGATTTGGGTCTAGAGAATAATGTCCTTGGAATTGCAGCTACAGACCGTGGGTGATTTCTTAAGCATATTGTTGGGTTGCTAATCCTCTGCCAGTCGTCTGACATGCCATGCTGGATTTAATGTTTTTGTGCCCTAGAGCTTGATAAGTCATCATACTTTTCAAACCAAATTGAAATGACACTGTGTTCCCTCACCATCGTGTTCTACTCACCAGAGCAGTAATAATAATATGAAGAGTGAGAGCTCAATTCAAAACTATTGAAATAGTCAACTTAAGCGGGGAGGAAGCCAACAGTAACTGGCACATCCTCAAATTCAACAGTCTCCTTAACTGTTTAGAGAGCCAAATCAGTTACGGTATTTAGAATAGGACTTCCTCATGATAATAAACGTATAGCCAGTTTGGTTACAAAGTGTCTGGTTACCTGTTTAAGTGGCTTGTGTTGTAGCCCAACATGTCAGCCACAGCCCAGTTTAACTACAGTTTGGCTGTTGTTAATTTCCCAGGCTGGTTGTGATTCTTTCAAGGGTTTAGTCTGTTTGTTTTTGGGGAAACAAGTTTGTAGAGAGTTTGGAAAGAACCCTGTTTAACAAGGGTAACATTTTCAGGCTAAATTAATCTATATTGTCTGTTGAATTTAGGGATGCACCAATATCAGCATATATTGGGCCTGTAACAGGCTAAAATAGAATATCCGTATCAGAGAATTCCCCAGTACTAAAATCTTACACCAGCCAACACATCAGAAATCAAAGCAAAGCCATGTGATCTTATGCCTTTACACAGAATGATGAATGAACAACTCCAAACTAATGAAGTAAAAAAAAGAAAGAAGAAGATGATGGATCACACCTTGTTTTTTTATTTTTTTATTTTATTTATAAATGTATGTGAGCCAATGCTCAAGTGTTCTTACTTGGTATTCGACTGGTATTAGCCGAAAGAGTGTCTTTGGTGTATCCCATATAAAACTCTTTTATCCAATCACTTTATCCCCCTGTTTTATTTTGAAGGAGGTTGAGGCTCTTTTCAAAGGGAACAACTTGCCTAAGTTCATCAATTGCGAGTTTGCCTACAACGACAACTGGTTCATCACGTTTGAATCAGAAGCAGATGCACAGCAGGTATGGACACTTCTGGAAAGTTAATATTATATACTTCCCCTACCCTACTCTCACCCCTAAGTCACATGCTGTTTCCCCATCGTCTCTTCTATGTGTACCTGATCATGGCCTACCTTTTTTCCCTGAATTTTACCCTGCACTGGTTCTGACCCTGTACTTCTTACAATTGAGTGCTTGTTATGTTGGTGATCTAATAATTGAAGCTTAATCTGCCACTCATTGAAAGTCGCCCCAGATAAAAGCGGCAGCTAAATGTAAAAATACCAGTTTCTTGTGAGTTTTAAATTCAAATGGTATCTAACGCTCTGCTGTAACTCTCCCCTGTTAAAGGCATATCAGTATCTCCGTGAGGAGGTGAAGACCTTCCAAGGGAAGCCAATTAAGGTATGTTGTATGGATGGGGAAACAAATGATTATTTATTTATATTATTAATTTTTTTGCCCAGCGTCACTCCTTGCGCAGCTACTGTTCTTTGAATTTCTAGGGCAGATTCAGGAAACCACAGACTAAATCAAACAGATTGAAGTTCTCCGTTGTGCCATAAACCTGCTTAAGTCGAGTGGATAAAGTTTCCACCTCATGGCCCTATTTGCCTGATTGTTCCATCTACTTCCGTTTTATCAAATGTGCCATGAATGCTTCCATGGCTTATCTTTTTGTTTATTGTGAGTATGTTTAGCTTAAAGCCAAATTCACCATTGAGTTTTTATTAGTGAAGAACAGGACAAAGATATCCTTCCTTATACATAATTAAGCACAGAAACGCACATAGATGTCCTAGATGGAGGAGTCAAATCTGTGTGTGATGTCACGTAGCCTCTAAATGAACCTCTTAAGTAGTTCCACTAATTTATGAAAATCCCCTTTAACACCACTCTCGGTACCAATGGCACCAAGGAAAATGTCTTTACATTTACTGTATTTGGTTTATAAATTGCAGTGAACTCTTGGTGAATAGATTCCGCTGCAGTGCATAAAGATAACATTTGCACTTTCAAAATGTAATGGACCTCCAATGGCTGGCTACTTGCCCAAGCGGCTGGTAAAGAAGACAAACGTCCACCAGCTACTGCCAAAATGTGTTGGCATGTGGTTCAAATCAGGCCAGATGCATTTATACATCTATTTTAACCAACAGATTTGTCCCACAGTGCGTAACAATTATCAAAGGGCACAAATGCAGATAAAAAAAAGGTAATAAAACAGAGAAAAAGACGTAGAACAAATACACAACAAACTCCAAGAAGCGTAGCCATGTCGAAGGCTGGTAATTTCCCACCCTGTTCTGGTTCTTTCTGCCAGGCTCGGATAAAGGCGAAGGCAATCGCCATCAACACTTTCATACCAAAGAATGGTTACCGGCCGGTGGAGGTGAACCCGTACGTCCAGCAGCGCTACACGTCCTACTACATCCCGCCGATATACAGTCCCCAGCAGCAGTTTCCCTTGTATAGTCTCATCACGCCACAGGCCTGGTCAGCCACACACAGCTTCATCGACCCCACACTGGTAAGGAGGACCTGTCTCAAATACAGTTTTTAGAGGTCATAATCTTTTGCCACCATGTAATAGCAGGTTTAGTTTATAATTTTCTTGTTGATGCAAATATTCAATTGTATAAAGGTATTGACAGATTCGTTTACATTCTGTGATATCTAGTCAAAGCAGAGATGGAGAGTAAGGCAAATGAACCAGCAGTATCAGTTTTATTTTCTTATGTTATATTGCATTACTTGCACTTACAGTTCACAGTGAATTTGATCCATGTGTATGTATGTTGACTGTAACATGAATACAGGCCAGATTTAATATCATGTCCCTAAACAGCTAATTTCATTGTAATTTTTCTTATACTGAAGAAAAGAGGAATGTTTGCTCTGTTTCAGTGCTCCCAAAAAGTTATTCAAGTAAAACAGTGTGACAGTAACGTTTGAACCAAACACGGTCTTAATCAGTTATGGAGCAGACATTCCTCTTTTCTTCATGTGATTGCTGTTTTTGTCCTGCTCCTATGTATTGTATTTTGAACATGTGTAAAAGCTTTCAAATTTTCCCTTTTCTTACACTGCCCACTTGTAGTTTTAGACATTTCATCAGCTATGTTCTGAATAGGCTGGTTGTGACAGATGTTTGTTCCTTTTAATTTGGTGATGTAATTGGAGTCATTAAAAAAAGAAAATCTGCATACATTAAAACCAAGTTACAGAAGAACGAAACAAAATGAGGATAAAATAAGTATTTAGCACGTATTACCATTAAGTAATTGGCTTTAGCTTTAGAGTTGGGTCAGTGTTAGGACTAGATCATTGGTTCTCAACCCTGGTCCTCCCAGTACCACAGCCCAGCTGGTTTTCTATTTTACCTGGTAGTTGATTACGTTCACCTGTTGTCCCAGGTGTCCTTCAGACCCTGATTACACAGTGTCATTTTGTCAAGCAATAATTCAAGTTGCCTATTATTCTTTAAAGGTACCATAATTTTAGTGTTGTGCTAAAGATTATTTTGTAGAAGTATTGTGGAACAAACCTCATTGTGGAACAAACCTCATTTTGGAACAAAACTTTTCACTTTTCAAGTGAAGTAACTTTCAAGTCTCTTTCCACCTGCACTTAGTGTCAGTGTTCACTATTTTACCACATAAATATGTCTTGTAGACCTGTAAATGCCACTGATGCAGCTCCTGTCTATATTTACCAGGTTACTCCATTTCACAACACCCAGTTCATCAACGGATATACAACATCACACAGTTTTAAACCAGCGACGTCCCCTCTCACTGTCAGACACTACTCGCCCAGGATCAGGTTTGTATCTTTGGCTTAGTGGCGAGAGAGACGGTCCTAGGTAACTTTAAGGTCACAGGTTCATTCCCCACAATATCCAAAGTGTCCTTGAGCAAGACACTGAACCCTTACCTCCTCGCTCATTGTAAATTGACAAACATCTGTATGTATCTGTATATTATGTTTGTATAGTCTATTGCCCTACAGTACGTCTTTTCAGCACAATATATGAGGTTGTTACATTTTGGCCGGCAACTTCTGTTTCAATCCTATATTGTATATATTTTGTTTGTCATCACCAGTTAACCTTTAGGATGACTGCAGGCCCTGGAAAAAGTATTAGAATTTCTTAAATTATAATCCCCATGCCTGGCAAGGTCTTGGATGCAGTTAAGTTTAGCATTTTAAATTGTAAATTCACTTAAGAGGTCTTTAAGATGTTAAAATGTTCTTGTTAAGATGCTTTTTCCTGTGAGAAATATGTCCAAACATGCAGATACACTCTTTATGTTCTGATAAGCCTTCATTCGTTTTCATTTTCACATTTATTTCAGTTGCTAAATCAATTGATTAAAGACACACCCTTCATGCACCCGTCGCACTGGTAGAATAAAAGCGTTTCTGATTCTTCCAGGAATCACAGTAAACCTCACCTGCGGCCAGCCATCCCCACACTGGACCGCAGCTCTGGGCTCCTGGACAGCCCGGGCCTATTTCCCAGTTTCCCCAGTGAGAGGCTCCTCAACGGGGTTCGTAGCAGCCCCCCAACGCGACTCCCCACCAGCCAGCCCAGAACCAAGTTACCCTCCACCGTGGCCTTTCCCCGGAGGGAAGGCGTGGGCACGGGACGCGTGGCTGAGCCCATCATCACAGACTACTCCCTGGGCATGGGCAGAGGAAGGTAAATCACGTTCACTTTAGTTTTTATGTTCATAAGTACTGTTATGTATTTCTATGTGGCCCTACTATGGTACAATATTGGTACCATGCTGAACCTAAACTGGGCCTACTATGACTACGTTACATAATCAGGGTTCCTACAAATATATCTTCTGCATTAATCACTTTGTGCTACTCGTCTGCATGAGCAGTAGAGCTGGAGATTTAGTTGTTCTGGTACTGACCAGTGACCAAATTATTTGAATATCACATTCTCATGTATGATTTAATTTGGTGAAGAATTGCTATTTTCCCCCCCCATGTGAACATTGCATATTGCTATATAAGGCTAAAGCATGCTTCAAGTAGAATGCATGTTTGTAAATCGAGGGTGTTTTTCTGCTTCTAGGAAAAAGAGGGACGAAAAGTTTACAGTAAGTACTTTTTTTACATATCATCTTGTTTTATTAATCTGCTGTCCTATCTTATTAATGTATCGCTTCATCATATTAATCACTCTTTCTATCAAACAAGCAAACAAAGAAAGCCTGACTAGCATTGTCCTTATGTGAAAAATATATCGGCATTAGCAGAGCTGTTGGCCAGACATCTGATTGACTTTCAGTATTGCTGTGGTTTGGATTTATACGTTTGCTGTGTGTGGGTGTTTCTTTTTCCTTTTTGAGCATTTTGCTGACTCTGTTTCATAACGTCATGCCAGAGAGTGACGCCTCAGTCGCCGCCTCCTCCAAAACCCCCGTCTCCGAGCTTCGAGCTGGGCCTCTCCAGCTTCCCTCCCCTGCCCGGTGCAGCGGGCCAGCTCAAGACAGACGACGTGTTCGACAACCGGCTGGCCAGCAGCGTGGTCGTGGGGACCGCTAAGGAACGGGTAGGGACTCACGTCAATGTAGAGCTTACACACTGGGCATCTTCATGTTTAGGATAGACTTTATCTCATCCTGGAGCTTGCTCCATTCACTTGAATTCCTCTAGATCAATAATACATCTCCTTAACTTCACAGATCAGTTACAGAGTGAGATTCATTACCTGCACAAATAGAAAATAAATTCAAAAGGCACCTACATGACGAGCCAGTTGACTTTGAAATATTGAAATAAAACCAAGAAGGAAGAACATTTTAAAGTTATGGAAGCACTCCAGCAAGTCATGGGATTTTACACAGTGAGAATCCTATGTTTCTGATAACTATATTCATGTGATGGCTACATGGCTAGCCTCATTGCTGAATGTTATACTACTCCAGACAAAAGATTCCCATTTCTAGTTTAATCTGTAATTTGCATTTTTCATTGAAGGTATTTAGCTGATGCTCTTATCCAGATCAACTTGGAGTTAGTGTAGCCTTAAGCTTCAGTTCTTGGGTTGCCAAGACTATGAGCAACCAATAATATGGAATCCAACGTTCAAAGCCACAGCACTAAGACAGTCGATCCTGTCCCTACAATATTTATGTATAATGTAACGGTGCAGGGCAAAGAAATAAGCACTTCTGATTGCTAATTGAAAAATGTGTGTTTTCAAGTCACTCCGCTCACCCAAAGTGCCTCAATTATTCAATTCCTGTCTGTATCTTGCCATTGCAGAATATAAGTGTTGATGCCAGTACTGGAGGCACCCTCTTTCCAGGAGGCCACAAAGAGCCTCTTCGGACGTCGTCCTCCCCGCTGCCCACGAGCTTCCAGCCTGCAC
>OMOT01030183.1:0-11135 GCA_900312575.1 Acanthochaenus luetkenii | reverse complement strand
CGCGGCCCCCACGCACGTGACCCTCGGCGTGGTATGGGAGACAGTGAGCCGCACCCCCGCCGGCGGTGCGCGCCGCACGCATGCTGAAAAAGTGTGAGCACCCCTGTCATAGACGATCGTGTTAGTCACTGATTCGCCTCGGAAGAGTGAGCGAAATTTCCTGAGCCTTATTAAAATATCATACTTAAACAAAACAGCGTTCATAATTATGTTTGTGTTATGCCATGAAACAGATGTATTTATCTAATGTTTCAATAAAGCTTTGATTGAGAAAAAAATATTCATTTAGTATTTTCTAATAAGTAATATTCATAATTGCTTGGCTATGAAAGAGATTCTCAGATAACTAATGCTGTAAATTGTACAAGGAACCCTCTAACCTGGTGCATTATAAAAAATGTTTACATTAAGAATTGACTCCAAAGCAGTTCATGTACTTTTTCCTCTATAGTTGTTCTTTACGGCCATATTTTACGTCATTCCCGGCCCCGCTTTATGTTCTTTATATGTTGGCTGGAATAACAAACAAACACTGAGGAGCGTGACACAGACCGAAACTCGATTGCATTTTGTGTGTGATATATATCGTTATCGTGATATTAACCATATCGTGGTAGAAGATTTTGTCCATATCGTACAGCCCTAACTAGAGCCGCAACAATTAGTCAACATAATCAACAAAATTGATTATGTAAATTCATCGATGTGGATTTTTTGCGTCAACGCATCACATATCTTTACATTTTCAGGCTGCATCAGGGCTGTATGTGAAAGATACGTCTTATTAGCAGTCAATGGTGCAATGCGCAAAGGAAGCGCTAGTTGGCATCAGTGCTTAAAATGTTTAGCTGCTGGACATGCAGCAAACAGGCGAAGTTTCCCTAATAGAAGATAGCTCAAAAATCTAACCGGAGCTGTAAGACATTTGGACTGCTAGTTTCAAAACAGAGTCCGGGAATATTTAAGCTCTAAAGCACCAATTCAGCAGAGTAACACCTCTGTAGAATAGAATGGACTTCCTCAACAGCTCCAACAAACCAAAGTATCCTGGAGCCACTTCTGAAACTGATAGTAGTTTATGAGTAATGTTATTTATGCTAGCTGGCATAGTAACTTGACTACAGATCTTGTATGTGCTGATAGCTTTGGTTAGTTATGGTTAGGTAACTACTAACGTGAGAGGATAAGGATAACTGACGTCTCTCATCTCCACACAAAACATTTTCATAAAAACTGAGAAACTCTCCAGGTTTCGAAACAACAGCACCAAACAGGCTAGGTGTAAAAACATTCTGTGTGTGTAGGACGTTTTGAGTTTGCCAAGTGATGCAATTCGACTGTAATCCAAAGCCAAATATGAGTTCTCCTTTGCAAAGTAGCTATACTGTAGCCAATTCCTTGAATAACACAAGTGTTAGAGTTTCTTTGACGGTGTTATTATTGTGGTTAATGTGGTTTTCAAACATGATTAAAGTATCTGGTGTGGTAAGTGAGTCAGATGTAGCGCAGAGGGGCCTGTGGTCTGGCCAGTTTAGCCACTGTGGGTAACCTGGCGCTCCCCTCAGGCCCATAACACAGGGACATGACCAAGCATGTGCCCCTTATGGCCTGTATGTTCATGCTGTGTGTTCTCTTCTGAAGTCTTAGAGTTGGCCCCCAGAACGGGTTTCCATGGAGAGTGAACATTATTGTAAACTGTAAATGAGGGAGAGGAAAGGAAATGGGCAGGGACAGGGACAGGTCAAGGTGTGTATTGTAGCACTGCGGATATGAACAAGCTGACAGTGCAAGTTGAAGAGTGAGTCCTGGTGGACCAGGAAAATCCCAGCTGTGGGACTTGTACCCTTCACTCCTTCCCTCACTTCCCACCTCTCACCAGACCGCAGCAATGGAGGAAGCACACCTTGTCACAAGCTGCCTCTGATTGCCACTGTTGAACCCTGGGATCCTAGTGCATGGTTTTAATGTTCCTCACTACATGTGCACACTATGCCACCCTTTGGGACACCACAGGTTATTTACAACCAGACGGGTCCTGCCCAATTCATGTATCATGTATGGTCAAAAAGAAACAAACCACCACACTTGGATGTGACCCTTGCTAAGCCTTTCATCAAATAAGCTACATTGAGAGAGGGCAATAGTTGAGTCCACTCTAGTGCTGTAATTTCACTGAATGGTTGTGTGGGATATGAAAGAATGAAACCAAATATATTTGTAGGTTAAGTTACCTCTTTTGGAGATGGATTTTTGCATTTACTCACCAGCTGTTGTACTTGCTGAATACTCAGAATTATGAATCATCTCAAGCCTTTTTTTATTAATGTTTTTTTCTGGCCATATATTAGTACTTTTTGTATTTGGAGATGTGGATGCAGCATTTAGCACAATACCAATTCCAATCAGAGTTGGTGTAAATTGACTGGTTGTAATGCAGCTTGTCATGTTTCAGTGAGACAGACATGTCTGACATCTCTCCAGATGGAGAACAGCTTGTGTTCTATTGTATTTCACAGATACAGCAATCTCTCTCTCTCACTCTCTCTCTCTCTCTCCCTCTCCCTCTCTGTCTCTCTCTCCCCCTCTCTGTCACCATGAATGAAATCACACCAGTGAGGGATTGATGGAATCACGATGGTTACGGGGTTGATTTCAGTCGTTTATTTTGGTTGAGCACTGACCCTCAGTATCTGTAGCCATGGTGTTTCTCCTCCTCTTTGACCTTCGCATGTCTGACTTTCCCCTCTGGCTATCCAGCAAAGTGAGGTCTTCCTCTTCGGCAGGAGAAGGATACACACAACTGGCTCAGGTTTATTTTTGGTGGTGGAAGGAGGTTTAAGCTGCTGGAGAGAAGTGCTGTCAGCTACTCTGACGGAATAATGAGACTTCTTAAATGTGCTCTCAAGACAACTAAATATCTAACCTGAGAGAGAAACAGGGAGGGGATGAGTGCGCAAGAGGCGGCGATAGAAGAGCGCAAAGAGAAAAGAACGGAGATAGAGAAGGAGAGAGAGAGTTGACTAAGAGAGCATCGTGGCAATAGATGGCATCTGATCACTGCTTGCTTCTGTTTCAGCCTGTGGTGAGCGCACGTTGTCCTGACCGTGAACTCCTGCAGCCTACGGTCTTACAACATTTACCTGACGAGACGTTAGAAAGCCCACCGCCGCAGCAGATGCCCCAAGTGGCCCGTCCTCAAGCGTCTAGCCTGTACAGTAGGCACGTTTCTCGCCACCACATGGAAGAAACATCAGCAGCTGTTTTAATTAGGGGCAGTTTAAGAAAATCCATCCTCAGTGCTCCCGGGCTGCAGCTTTGTTATCCTTTGTGTGAGTGACTGCTGTAAAAGGCTGAAGACCCTAACCCTCAGACGCGTGAGGCTCACTGCGCTTCAAACAAGCTGTCAGTCAGAAACGTGGAACTTTCTCGCTCTCATGGCCAAAACGTTTCCATTTTAGCAAGTCTGTCAGTCTCGTATTCCGGCTTGACATGTTATTTTTCTTCACGCAAATGAATATGGTGTTTCCGATGCAGTTTCACTTGTTTCAAGAGTCATGTCAATATCTTGAAACAAGGCAGAGTAAGACACAAAACTCCACTAGTATGAAGAGAATGTCACTTGTTTCATGAAGCTTCTTGAGACAAGTTGATTTATATTGGGAACAAGTGAAATTATCTCACCCCACTGGCGGGCGTCACTCACCTGTATTAAGGAAAATAAGATTTCAACACTAAACACCAGATTAAATGACGTACTAAGATTTCTTTCTGCAGTGCTCCCTCCTTTTCCCTCCTTTTCTTCACTGCTCAGTTAGTGCTACGTTCACGCATTTGCTAATGCCTGTCGCTCACATTGATTGAGGAGTCTGTGGACTATCCCACATGTACCTGCCGTGTGAGCTCATTGGCTCCCGCGAGACAGAGCCCTTTTGTTTGGAGGGAATAGGCCCAGATTGGCACTATGATTATGTCAACTCCCTCTAAAACACACATCCTGCAGCCCTCATTGTCATTCTCATCAGGAGACCACAGTCACTGAGCTACCACCTACCACCGGCAGCTCATTGTGAGGTTATTGATTTTGAGCGAAGGAATAATCCACCATAGTTTCCCAGTGAGCACGCAGATGGCTGGCCCTTATTAGGTGATTAAGGATTTCATTGCTCAGACTCATTCCCTCTGACAATGAACTGTACATCCATAATGGAAAATAAATGACATAACTGTCTATTGTCTTCAGTGTCACAGTGGCATGCATTCGTATGCCTAATATATTCACTTTGGGTGTGGTTACTGGCACCACAATGGCTTAAACTCTTATTCATTGATGGTTAGAGTGAGTGCAATGAAATGAAAGCACACTAAAATGTCTCTTGTGTCTGGGTAGTATGCTATCTGCTGCATGTGGCAGACATGGCGAGATCAGAGGTATGCAGGAGGATATGGTATGTCTCAGACTATTGTTGGAGGCGTGCGGTCGTAAATACTGTTGAATGAATGATGGATACTGGTTGTCACAAGGAACAGATGAGTTGGCAGGACCCACGCTGGCATGTTTGCCTGCTCAATGAGCTTTTAATTTGCAGTAATGACTTGCCATAAGCAAATACAGGGTCTTTGAAAATCAGGAAATCCGCCTGTGGCGAAAAACCCCAACAACAACTGTTTTATACCTGTTTTCAGGGTGTTCTGAACTAATATGTGACAGGTTGTGATTTTGATGTATTTTCCCCTGCGTGAGAACACACTGTAATCACATGGTGATAGTTCAATCATAATCAAACACCAGGGGATTCCGAATTTGCTTACATTACACACAACTTTGATTGCCTTTCTGAGTGACTGACGTTTTAAAAGGCAGACCATTGTTTATAGGACCTTCAATCCTCAGCTTCTCATAGAAACACCAGGCTTAACGCTACATGATGGTTGCTACCCCATAGGAAGACTTGAGAAACCTGTAGTGTCGCTGTCCAGTGAAAACCTTACAGTATATCTCCAGAATGTCAACTATTCAGGAACAGCCTTGTTTTCAACTTGACCGCAGTGCATGTTTTGCTTCATCCAATTGTTTTGAAAGGGCTTCATCAGCCCAAGTGAGGTCGAATTTTCTCAACACATTGATGAACATGTCATCCTTCAAGTCAAGATAAAACATAACAATCACTAAAATTGAAGTTATGAGGTTAAATGGCTTTAATTAATGTGGAAAAGTACTAAAGAAAGGTGTTTAGCTGCATCCGGGAAAGAGCTGTTTGACATTAGGCATTAGTCAGTGAAATTATCCTTTTTATGTTTGGCCATTATTGTTGGACGCAGTTTATTTAAGGACAATTGACAGTTGCTTCCATGGCTAGTTTATCAATATTTTATTTTATTTATTTATTTTTGGGCTATTGTTATACCTTGGGCTTATTTTAGGATAATTGGCTGTTGTTTTCCTGGGCAGTTTGTGTTTTACACTAAATTGCAAACTTGGCTTTCACCACGTGCAATTACAATCTCTGCCGTGATTATGCATTTGTTTTCCATGACACACTTAACACTAGGTAAGCCTAGATGTTGCGGTAATTAGAAATCATTCATTTACATGGGAATACAAATATTTTAAGCAGGCCTAGTACTATGGATTATTATACTGTAAGACATTTTCATAGTACACTGCTACAGTTTTGACCTGGCAATCACGCTGCATATTGCCAAGGCCTAATATCTTTACAATGCACCGTCTGAGCTAGTGTATTGTTGGAAAGCACACATCCTTAGCTGTGCCATAATCACATAATCATCATTATGAATGATCTCATGACATTTATGAAGAAGACCTCTGGTTTTCTTTAGGAGACGAGATCTGTTCTCCCGTCATGTACAGCTTCTGATTGATGGAGAAAAGAGCTGTTTGAAATCGTGGTTATTTGTCCTGGGAAGCCATCAGAGGTCATGGCTTTTTCACAGTATTGCATTTCCCGCCTTGTAGGTGGGATTGACATTGTTTAGCATACAGTAACTGGTTTAGTTCCATTTAAATAACCTTTAATCATCATTGTGGACAGGGGAATCATTGGCCTGGGAATGAATAGGAGTGAGTGGGACACTGGGGCGAGTAGAAACCTGAGCAGGGCTGAAGATGAGCCTCAGGTCCATTGACTGCTCTGCGCTGCCTGGTTTTATGTGTTCATCACCGTGTGTGTCAGCTCCAGTGGTGTCCACCATAATCAAAAGCACATTTTTATGTGTGGTTGTGCAAGTTCCTTAACCCAAACCCTATGGATAATACTAAAACGTGGTGGTTGCATACTGACTGAAAAGTTGCCAAGAAAAGACGTACCTCTTCTTACATTTGACTTCTCTTTTCCAAAGTATGAAGCAGATGGATGATACTGCATGTTTTCCACATTAAGGCATTTGCTTCCTCACAATAAAGCTTGAGAGATATTAAATGATAAAACAGATGAATTTCCCCGAAGTTTTAATTATTTGCCGATTTGTCTGACTTAGGAGACTTTGTGTGTAACTGTCAGTGGACTCCCAGGGGTGAGGCAGCTGCTGCAGCAGTAGACCCCCACAGTCTAAACCAGATAAGGGGTTCAAACATTCTAGTCCCAGGTTGAGAGACTCTTAAACCTCTCTGTGGGTCCATCCTTTTCTTGCAAAACATTCCCTACATTGGAGAACATACTATAGTTGTAGGATTTCTAAGAAATAGAAAGAGCACAGGCTCTTCTAATTACAAAATTCAATGTAATTATTTATAGATGTATGACAAAAGCGAAAGATGCTATCAAGGTTAAAAAGATGAACCTCGAAGGCAAGGTGAGTTTGATCAAATAATTGACATATTGAACAGAGCCCTCTAACCAGGGAGAAAAAAAGCTGCTTCTCTTCTCTTATATCAGTGCATGCACAGTGTCTTCATCTCAACACGGCTACATTTCCTGACAGCTCTAAACCATGAAGCCCGGGTCACTTGCATTTTAATAAACTCCAGGAAGGTTGACCTAGTGACTAAGTACTTGGATGTCTGGCAGCCTCTAAAATGGACAGGTCTTACATTTTCATCTGTCATGTCTGCAGATGTAGTCATGGAGTCTATTAAAATTGCACAATGTAGAGTTTGGCTGTTGCCTTTTTGTTGAGGACAAACAGAAACGCAAGCAAAAGACACACATGCAGCTGCATCAAGGCAACTGCTCTCTGCGTGAATACATCAGGGTACATTGTGTTGCATAGAGAGGCCGGAGTTGTCAGTCTCAGCACACCAAATAAACACTATCCATCAAAATACCAGGTGCAGTATGGCAGGACCCTAATGTAAAATGTGGAGCAGTCAGTAGAGTTGAGAGCCTTCATGCTGTCAATTCAATAAAGCCGTGGTGATGCAAGTGTAGCTGTGTGAGGTGCAACCTTTGGCTGCCCTGTGAGTCCATGTCCATGCCAGCTCTGTGCAGTAACCAGCATTCGTTTCCCCCGGCAAACCTTTTTTTTTGCTTATCATTGCGAGACTACATAAACATACGATGTGTTCAGCCAGTTTCCTCTGTAACATTTTTACAAAATACAAATTGGACTCTTTTCTAAAGCCCTCATTAGAAAATGCTCTGGGGCCTGACCACCCCTTTATTAGCAGAAATGCATGATGGGTTTCAGGAATCTACAGCGGAAAAAATATGAAATCACAAGAGCGTCCATGCACTTTTCACTTGCTAGCCTACCTTTCTCTATTTACTGTAAGTGATACGGGTTGATGAAGCTTATTGCTTTTCAACAATACAAAAGCAAAATATGCTCTCTAGATGGAAAAATAATTCTAAACACATGGACTGAATCCCATTTTAAATCACTCATAACAGGAATAACTACTGTGGACTGATGTCTTTAGTAATATCCCGACATATCTCCAGCCTCAGTCAACCAAATGCCATGAGTAAACACCGTTTTCTTCAAATATGTCTACATGCTTGATTGTATTGTTGTCATCAGTGTATAGCAATTTCCATGCCAACATCAGTTTGGGTTATATTAGCTCAGTTGTTTATGTGCTTATGACTGTTATGACTGTGGTTATTTGAGGCGGATTGAAGGCGGTTTATTTAGGTCCATGTTCTAAGCTCTCTCACTCTGCTCTATGCAGCAGGCCCAGTCAGATTATAGGGAGATTTATGAGTTGGATAAAACACCAACTCAGTGGGCAGCAGTGTTTACCTGATTAGTTTTGGAATGAGTCCACTGCTTTCTAATTGATAGCCATGATGACACTATTGTACCTGGCTCAGAATGAACGGAAAGAGCCTGTTAATCTGCTTGGCTCCCCTCTGATTGTGAGAAACTGGGTATATGACTGACTAAATAATGAATAATTGACTGAATAATTATCCTGCCTGTCTTCTAACCTGCTTTAGGAGTGAATGGTCTGCTCGAGGCTACTCCATCTAATGCCAATAATAAATTCTGAGCAAACAGCTTCCACATAAACATGACATAAATAGCTGACCAAAGTTTGAACAAATAACGCTTAATAGCAGGGTGAATAAGGATAGTTAAAGAAAAAAAGTGGTGTCAAATTGACATGATGACTGTGAAAGAACTCTGACTAGTTCCATGAAGCACGGCGTTGTCAAAACAATCTGTGCAATATCATGCATTATTCAAAAGTTACTATTTCCAGTAGGAGTGCAAACGGGTATTCGAGTAAACGAGTACTGGTTAAACAAACCATAAACGATTACCAAAAATGAAATCGAACATCTTTGATATTTTGGACATGTCATAAGATTATGGGTAGGTAGTTCCTACAACGTTTTACAGCAGGAGATATTAAAATTGGTTAGCATGATCCTACGCCACCACTGTTTCCGATCTGGCTGACGTACGCCTCTCTCCTCACTGCTCTCTGGAAAGCCATGGCTGACAGCGGTAAACGAAGTTTCGCATGGCTCTACTTTGACCAAGATGAGGGAGGAGGTAAAGTTCAATGTAAATTGTGTCATGTGGAACTGAAGTATCTAGAGAATACAGCATCGATGTCGAATCATCTGAGGTGGAAGCAGATGAACAAAATGACCGACACCAGTCCTACTGCAGGCCCACGGCAGGAAACGATGGATGCATTCACCAGAAGGAAATGTGACAAGGCAAGAAGTGACCGAATTACAAACCTCATTGCAGAAATGGTAGCCCTAGATATGCAGTCACTTTCTATGGTTGATGATGATGGATTAATTGTCCTCATGGCTTACTTGGAGCCAGGCTACACACTCCCAAGTCGGCCAACCATAACTGTTGAGAAACTTTACCATGACTGCGCCTTTTGCGCTCCAAACTGCTTCCCAAGAGCGTCAATATGCTGGTGTTCCTAAATATAAAACCTGCCCAGGTATCCTCATTATCATAGCCTCCACTTACACTTGGTGTTAGTGCTGTTTTCACAATCATTTTCTTAAGTGTCATCCGTGTGCTCCAGACTTCATCCTTCATCTCCTAAATATTGAGTATTGTTATTACCTGGTGATTTTGCTCACCAGGTAATAACCCTATCCATATAATTTTTTAGGCCATTGGCTATTCAACATCCACACACTTCATATGTTGATGCATTGTAATTATGCTAGACATAATGCGGGCTATTGGAAAAGACTAACTCCTATTTTTCTGTCTCCGCATCCTCAGAGCTGCTCGGAGTTACGAGGGACACTCAGAGTAGGCTCCCTAGAACTGTGGCTTTTTCCCTAACCACCATTACGAGATTTCTGTTGGTGGCTTATTATTATTTTTTATTCATTCGAGATGTTTGGACTCGGAATCGCGAACAACAGAGTTTGTTTCTCTTTGGCAGAATTATTCGTTCAGTTTTGTACAGTTATTTATGCTGTTCCTCCTTCGACAACTATTGTGTGTCTTGTGCTTTGTTCTGTTTCCCTGTTTGTCTTATACTATTCTGTAATTCCATTGATTGTTGTTCAGGTAGATGTAGTTTGGCTCGTTTTCTGTAAAGTCCTTTGAGACAGACATGCTTGTTATAAAGGGCGATATAAATAAATGAACTTTAACTATAATTTATCTTGTTTTATGATATGCCTGCCTAGTGACATTTATTTGTATTTATTTTTTAATGTGAATGAAAGCGAAGGAGTAGGCTAGGCACACGCAGTCATAATGTTATTTGTGATGAATAAAATGTTCAGCTGTTAGCTGCACTTGTTATGTTTTGGGTATGCATTTTATTTATGGATTAATTGATTCAACATACTATGCTATTTTCTGGATAGCCAGGCTACTGGCCCATGTATGTAGGTAATTGTTATTACGATATTGGCTATTATTAGGCTATATCAAACGCTATCCTGTTCTTGTTGCTCTTATGTCTTTTCAAAAAGACATAAGAGGTGAAGAGGTAACATTAGTCATAAAGCATCAACTGTCGCAAATGGCGCTACTTTGACCTGACACAATAGAATCAAAAGCAGATAGATGAGGATATTGGTTATGATTTCTATTTAGGGGCCACTATATTCAACATACTATGCTATTTATTTGATGGTATGATTTGCGCTGTATCACAGTAGGGACTCTGGATCTGTTCCAGGTAGAGTCGCTGTCCAGTGCTGCAGTTTGTAAGCCTGTCATGGTGCTGTCCAGTGCTTCCTTTCATGGATCATAAGGACTGCATTATAAAAACAAACAAACCAAAAAACCGGCTACAAAACGATTACAGTACTTGCTGAGGAATTGGACCGTGTATTCCATTAGACATTTTTTGGATTTCTTGCATCCCTTATTTCCAGTGTTGTTTCTTCATGTTGCATTCTAAGCATCCGTGCTAATTCTTTCCTTTCTTTCAGTTTTTCCTCCTTCATGGTCACCAACCTTATCACTATCAACTCAAAACCCATGTTTCTGTACGGAATGATATGTTCACCTTTCCTCTGAAGACCACTGTTGTCTTTTTAAGCTAGACACATATTGTCAGTACTGTAGGAACAAAAACATTTTGGTTTGACGTGTTTAACTTGATGGTAAGAAGGTGCTATTTCCATCTATTTTCAGTGCGTCAGTCATTTCAGCATAGGTGGATGCAGCGTCAAGGGCTCATGTGAGTCAAGCATAGAGCTATATCTGCTGACTAAAGCAGAGCAGAG
>OMOT01030182.1:0-10572 GCA_900312575.1 Acanthochaenus luetkenii | reverse complement strand
TTACATATTTGACCCGCGGGAGAACATCGTCATCCACTGTGAGGCCAAAGGGAAGCCTCATCCCAGGTGAGAAACTCACTGTTGTCCCGTGTCACATGTTGTCACATGTTGTCACACGTTGTCTCGTCCACGCTTATATACCAGGCATGTGCAGCCAGGTGCCATGGAGGGCCAAGAGATGGAGCTTTCCACACTACACCAGATGATTTCATTAATTACTGCCTCCTCTCTGTTTGTTAACCAGTGGGATCAGCTGCTGTAGAGTATCGGTCCATAAAGCTGTGCTGAAGATACGTGAACAATTTACTTTGGACCATTTTGATGGGGTTTAAAGGAAGTACAAATTATACCTGAGAATTTCAGTAACCAAGAATAGGAAACTGACTCAGTTTCACGGTCCTGCATATCAATTTACAGTCACAATTTGGCACGGCAAAGGCCGATTATTGAGCTGCGCTTGAGGGCATCTCAACCTGGAGGCTGTGGAAATATGAGTCACCATGGCAACTGTTGGCATGGAGGCCGGTCGCTTGAGAAACGTTTAGCTGCACACCTGGCAGAGTGTATTAGCCACAGTGCAGATTTTCTACCAGCCTCTGAATCAAATGAGTTGGAATCAGCCAAACTCCCTGCTATGAAATACAAATGGATCTGATTGAATAGACCAGGGTGACTTTGTCATTTCCTTCCTTTTGAGAGTGTTTCCTGCCGCAGCACTGACTTCTGGCTTCTGCTTCAAATGCTCTCAGCTGGTTTGCCGCGTCAAATGTGAAAGAAGCGAGGAGAGTTATTGTTCTTGTCGATCCTAGCTTCTCGTGGACGAGGAACGGGACCCACTTTGATGTGGAGAAAGACCCCAAGGTCCTGTTGAAGCCCGGCTCAGGGACTCTGGTCATCGACATCAGTGGGGAAAAGGCCGAGGCCTACGAGGGAACGTACCAGTGTACCGCTCACAACGAGCACGGCACCGCCATGTCCAATAGCATCGTCATCCGACAGTCCAGTGAGAGCTGTTCATTCTCAATAACATTATTTTCACAGTTTTCTTTACAAAAATAATAGTTCATTATTATGATATTATTTTATATATAAATGCATTTGATCTATATTTAGTTGAGGTTGGCCCACGCTACTTTTGTTTGACGTTGGCGTGACTCGCAGGGTCCCCCTTGTGGTCGAAGGAGAGGAACGAGGCCATCGTGGCGCAGATGGGGGTCTCCCTGGTGCTGCAGTGTCGGCCCCCTGCCGGGCTGCCGCCTCCCGTCGTATTCTGGATGGATAACAGTGAGTTTTTAAACTCTCTTTGGTGTAGAGACGTAGTATTGTACATTTTTGGACAAAAGGACCCCACAATGCAATGGGACAGAACAAGACATACGATGAACACAAGACTGTAGACATATATATGCATTCAGCAGTCCGTCACTATACAGTATGGTGACCCCTTTTGCGCATGCTTCTGCATCTTTGTAGCTACGTTTTGGATATAACGGCAGTGTTGGTTTGCATTTTCTATAAAGGTAATCCAATTAAGCAATTGTAATAAATGAATGTGCTTTTCCCGCTGTAATTTATCTGCCTTTTTATGGGAGATTTGGTCCCAAGCAGCAAAACACTAATAAGCGACTGGATCTGTTCTGGATCATCCATTTACAGTGCCGTGAGTGGCCCAAGTGGATGTTGAACCCCTAACCGTGGCTCCACCCACTTACTGAATCTCTCTCTCTCTCTTTTCACCCTCTCTTTCCGTCCTCCAGACTTCCTGAGGCTGCCGCTGAACAAACGAGTGTCCCAGGCGCTGAATGGAGACTTGTACTTCTCCAACGTTCTCCCAGAAGACACCAGGAGTGACTACATCTGCTACGCCCGCTTCCCCCACACACAGACCATCCAGCAGAAACAGCCCATCTCAGTCACCGTGCTGGACAGTAAGCCTTCCCTCTTTAGGACCGGCGGTTCTCCCGGCCGGGGGTTTGAATGTTTTGTTTGAACGTTGAACCACCAGAATAGATATAACTTTGTTCCAGTGGTCGATACCAGTTGAAACAAACCATTGATGTTGTCGGGAAAGAAACTCGTCAATTGCTCTGATTTTCGTTTTAGACTTCACATTGTTTTATAATTTCTCTCTTAATTTCCCCAAATGTTTATGTGATGAATGTGATCTTATTTTTCTGTTTCAAAATGAGTGAGCTGCCCTATCATGCTAAATACATTTCAGCCTCAAACGTTTTCATTGTTCTCTCCCTTCCCTGAGCTCAGAATCTGTTTGATGGGTTTTCCAGTAACACTTGATTTTACCATGGCCACATTTTCTAATCCTAATGGTAAATACACTGGAATGAAGCCAGTGTAAAGTGTTGCCTGTTTTCCTTCCTAGGGTTGCATGCTTATGATTTTCTGTTATATTACAGTGGAAGCAATGAATGAGACTGTGGCTGCTTTATACAATATCACTGATTTGTATAGTGGTGAGTGCTGCTGCTTATCCCCATCCAGCCCCGTCAGTGTGAACCCAGCCCTGTCCTCACTCCCTGGTCTAACCTCACCTGAACTACACACTTACCCTTAGCTTAGCCTCAACCCCACCCTGTGTGATTATATTAACGTAATGATACATGATACAACATTACATAGCAAAATAAGATCAACAACCACCATGAATTGCCTCTAACGTACATTGAAATATCCGTAGTGGATTGCACTACATAACATAACATGATAAACTCCTAACAACCCTAACGCATGAAATATCAGCCAATACCAACCCTGTCTTTATTATGCATAATTCAAGTATGAATTCAGACTACAATCTCATGATCTGCTCCATCTAGCTCACATCAATCTGATAACCCAAGATGGCCACATATAAAGCAGCATGCCTCAGAGCTTTACTCTGACATAAAGGCATCGCCCTTCATCCATCTCTCTACATCCTTCCATGCTCTTTTTTGTATTCAGTCACCCCGACCCTGAAAAAGACTCATTGAAGGATCATTATTTTACCCGAGCCGCCCTCCGTCCATTCAGTTCGAGGATCACACGGCTCTCATCCCACTCCCACTTCATTATCTGTTTCCACTTGGCTCAGGCCCCTGACCACTCCGTTAAAAAATCCTGATGGTCATTGGTGACGGAACGTTAGAACCAGCAAGGAACCCCATGTTGTCATAGCAACAGCCCGACGGCTAGACGGCTCTCTTAGATGCTGCGTATGTGTGACGGGGCAAAACAGGCAATTTGCTATCACATTGTGTTGCGGCGTTATTCACTCCTTTTCTATCCCCTGTGTCCACTTCTGGAAATCCCTAATATGCATCCAGGTGTTTATATGCACTTCATTCAGGACCCTTAACTGTTCGCTAGAGAGATTTCCCTCGACCTCCGTCCCTCATGTCAATGTGAATGGAGCTCTGATCTAGCAAGCTTCTCTCAGACTTCAGCACTATGTTGGTCCCACAGGGTTAAATCCTCCCCCGAGTCTGGTCCTGATTTGGCCTTGTGTCCCCGTGTGTTCAGACAGCCCGGCGGGAGAGCGCCGGCCCGGTTTCATGGCGCCTCTGGGCTCCAGCAGCACCAAGATGGTTCTGAGAGGGGACACTCTGGAGCTGGAATGCATCGCCGAGGGCCTGTAAGTAACCCGCTAACTTACATCATCATTTAGCTCATCTTCGGGTTTAGGTTTAGTTTATTTACCCGTAGAAATGTTAACACAGTGACAAAGGGAGAGAAAAAAGCATATAACAAAAACGGTGCAGATGAGACAAAGAAGCATCAAGAGGCTTCTGAAAACATCTCAACCCAACAGAAAACAAGGACAGATTCTGTACAGTCCCACGCCACATTGATGACGTTGAGTATTTGTCTTGCAATCATACTTATCTATACTGTATATATACTGTATGTCACTGTATGTCACCGCGTTATCAAAATTAAGTTGCATAAAAGAAGAGGATTACAGTAGCTGGGTGAAAAATTGCAGCTAAGATCAATTAAAGTTAAAATCTCACAGTAATACAACTTGTACTTTCTTCTACTGTACTGTTTAATAAAGAAAACAGACTTGATTTGTAGAAAATGATTTTTACCATGATGAAGTTTTATCTAGTGTCTCAACCTGACTGACAGGCCTGAATTTGGTTTTTGAAGACCACGAGTGTTGTGGTCAAAATAAAATATAAAGATGACAAAGACTCGAGTGAATTGGGTAGCAGAATCAAATGACGTCAAAAAGTCGACAAGAAGGTGACAACAACATGCAATAAATACCACACACAGACACACACTTTACATCCAGTTGTGCTTCCATGACAGGCCCACTCCAGAGGTCTCCTGGCTTAAGGAGAGTGGAGAAATGCCGAGCAGCAGGATGTCCCTCCACAACTTCCAGAAGACCCTGATGATCGTTGACGTGACGGAGGCCGACGCCGGGGATTACCGCTGTACGGCCGGGAACAGCCTGGGCAGCGTGCACCACGTCATCACGGTCACTGTCAAAGGTCCGTGGTTTTTTCCGCTCACGCGTCGTCTCGTTTTCACCGATTCACGAGATTGTGGAGTCTAGTCATTTCTTTTATTCATAATTTCAAGGATCTTCCCATCAGAATCGATTATTAATATGTCGATTTTACCGTTTAGGGATTTAGTTGACACTCTTATTCAGAGTATCTTAACAACAAGTGGAATAAGCCTTCCATGTACAAGGTGGAAGCCGCAATGGCCTGAGAATAGATGTAACAAATATGCCTGTGTCCCTCGAATAGTCATGTATAATAAAGAAGTGCTAGATTACGGTTTTCGTAATGTTATTTGCCGTCTTTCCTCTATGGTCTTGATTTCTTTGTTCCTGTCCATCCTCCGTAGCGGCTCCATTCTGGATCAGCGCCCCCAGGAACCTGATCCTCGCCCCCAACGAGACGGGCATCCTGACCTGCCGGGTCAGTGGAGAACCCAAACCGAAGATTAGCTGGTCCATCAACGGAGTCGCCATAGACAGTGAGTAAAATGAGACACCAGGAAAAAAAACCTTGCACGTACGGGAGGTTTGTGTATGAACTGGACTGTATATCTATCTGTGATCCCTTGATAGACGCGCCCCAGGACCCCAGACGGAAGGTGGAGGACGACACTGTGATCCTCAGCAACGTGCAGACAGGATCCAGTAGCGTCTACCAGTGTAACGCATCCAACGAGTTTGGCTACCTGATGGCTAACGCTTTTGTCAGCGTTCTCGGTGAGTCGAAGTTCAGGTCACAAAACATTCATTCGAGCCGCTTATCAGGTTGCCCCATAATTATTGTGTTTTACTTTATAAATTATAATGTTAATTGGATATGAATTATAAGCAAGAATCATTTGTCAAATCAAATGTGGATGTATGAACCACCGTGGCCGACGGGGAGAAAAGTATCCTGTCCTGGTTTTAAATCATATGGTGCTTCTTTCCACAGCCGAGTCACCAAGGGTGCTCACTCCATCCAACCATGTGTACCAGGTCATCACTAACCACCCTGCCTTGCTGGACTGTGCCGCCTTTGGCTCACCAATACCAACTATCACATGGTGAGATTGAGATCAAATTGCCTTTGTCTTTGTCTTTTGGTATCAGTGAAAATGTGTTTAATTCCAAATCCATTTAAAAAATAAATAAAAAAGGTTACCTGATTTTTCGCATTTTGTAAAGAAAGTCTTCACATAGAGACTTTGAGAATAAAAATGAATATTAAGGCATTTGATGTAGTGAAAATATGTATTTTTCATCACTACATTTCCATAACGTGGTTATTTCCCATGCACATTAGCGTAACATACGCCATTTCCTCCAAAGATTATGAGCGCATACATTTTTAGCACGGGTAGTGAGATCAGAATCGAACCCACTATCCTTGGCAGTTTCAGTATCATAATTCACCCATTTATCTCCACGGGGCCATTAAATACATGATGACAAATAGATTTTTCATTGGCCGCAAGAAACCGAACGTGCTTGCTGTGTCCGTGCAGGTTCAAAGACAGTCAGACCAGCATACAGAATGGAGACACGTATGTGATCCATGAGAACGGTACCTTGGAGATCCACGTGGCCCAGACGCTAAACAGCGGAAAGTACACCTGCATTGCCACTAACAATCTGGGGATCAGGGAGAACCACGTCTACCTGGAGGTTAAAGGTCAGATATAACTCGGCAACACGGATACAGACACTTCCTGGGTAGAAAGGATAAATGTACATCACACATTTTTTCTCGTTTTCTTGTCTTTGTTGGAATTCAATCAATGGAGGTTCATCTGTTTCATCCTGTATGCAAATAGAAATAAAATTAAATGTATTGCATTGTGAAATTTGCTCTCATCCACCGAAAGTATTCAAAACGTATATATTTTCAGAACTGGTATTGAATCTGAAGTATCAGACATAGTGTCAGTAGTGAAATAATGCCCATCCTCACCTACAGTACAGTACAGTACAGACATACCATATTATTACTTTATGTCATGTAATACTACCTGAACTGATTAGTTCAAAACATTGTTAATGTTGGTAACTTTTTACTGTATCTGTGATCAATTGTAAGCTTATTCATAGTGATGGAAAAATGTGCTTATTAAAAACCCAAAGTGACCCGTATTAATCATTAGACTAAACTAGTCCCGAAGGGTCGGTTTCTAATTTGCTTCATGAACGGAAATAACACCATTCTTCTGTTATAAGAGCTTCTAATGGCTCATACACTATCATAACAGATTATATTCTAGGCCTCTCTAATCACCGCCGTCTCTAGCTGTATCATTTATTCAAAGTGTCATCGCTCTCTTATTTTCTCTCCATCTCTCCATTCCAGAGTCCACCCGTATCCTGAAGCAGCCCGAGTACAATGTGGTGCAGAGAAAAGGGAACGCTGTGTTTGAGTGTAAAGTCAAACATGACCCGTCCCTCATTCCCACCATGACCTGGCTGAAAGACAACGGAGAGCTGCCGGACGACGAGAGGTGCTGAGCTGCAAAAGGCCTTTGGACTGGACTCGTGTTGTTATTCAGGGTTTAGTTTAGTTCACTTTAGTTCCTTATTTACGCTGTGATAAAACACAGAGGTGAGGGTAGAATACGGTGATGAAACACGGTGATATAACACGGGAAAATTAGAAATAACACCGATTTGTGTGGGTGAGATGACAAAACAAAACAAATATTTGAACTTAAAAGACACAAAACATAAATTAATATTATCGGTGTTATGTTGATGACAAGAAAAACAGAAGAACACGGCTCACGAAACATATAGAGAGACATGGCAACTAGATATGTCAGCATCAACGGTACGACAGTTCATGATATGACGCTAGTTTGAGTATTGTTTGCATCAAGGCTCCAGGTATGTTTCTATGAGTGAATGTTTCCTCCGTCCCGCTCAGTGACGCTCGGTTCTTTCCTCTGTCATCAGGTTTGTGGTGGACACAGACAGCCTGACCATCAAAGGCGTGACGGACGAGGATGAGGGCACCTACACCTGCATCATGAACACCACCCTGGACCAGGACTCGGCCAGTGCCATGCTCACTGTCGTGGGTACGTTCAGATCCTAAATCCACGTGAAATGGGGCTTTTGCACTCAGCAGGATGCCACAGGTCAGAGAATGAGTGGAAACCCTTTCAAGGGAATTCTGGATGCTGTTTTAGCGACTTTATGTAAAGATATTGTCACCTTTTTAAAATAAATTTAATTGAATTATAGTGTAACAATGTAAATTATCTATTATTTCAATTTTTTTGCCCCTACCCCCCTTCCCTCAAGAGGCCTTGCCTTTTGCCAGGCCGTCACTGTAAATAAGAATTTGTTCTTAATGACTTGCCTGGTTAAATAAAGGTAAAATAAAATAAATAAATAAATAAATTATATATTATTCTAATATTTGCGAAAAATAAGACTAAAAACATAATGACCAAATTAGTCACTTTCTCATTCAGTGCTGTCAGTTTAAAAACGGATATAGTAAGTATTTTCACTTTTAATTACGTATGTTATTAGCAACAGTAGGCCTCAGCTAACATTTAGCATTACATTACCACTGTAATTGTCCTGCTTTTCTGCTGTCTCTGAAATATCTCTGTCACTGCTAACATCTAACCTCTTCTTGTACTTTACTCTTGCTTCTTGCTGCCTCAGAGGCTACTCCTACTCCAGCTATTGCCTACGGTAAACAAACATTGGCCACAGCATAGCATTATGTAGCATCCGCCATCTTCACCTAGCCACCAGGGCCTGTTTGTTGAACCCTGTAGCTTCCGTTACATTTTTATATTTATTTTAGATGTATTTGTCTGATATGGTCATATGTCTATGGTGTCTTTCAGTTCATTCATTCAGTTTTGTTTCAATATGAAATATACACCATTTGAAAAATATGACGGCTACTCGATTTATCGATAGCAACAGAATAAAAATCAATTATTGTACCTTTTTAATGGATAGTAGGTACGCCTTTGCTTGACACAATGATAACGCTTTTACAAACGGTATATTTTAAACTCTGTATTTTAGAGATATTGAAGGATAAACATCAGGTGCTGATTTGTCTTTTTCAAAATGGATATACAGCATTTAGTATTGTCAGGTCCTGTCTAGAAAAGCAAATCTCATGCTCAAAAAAATCTCATGCCCTGTGAAACGTGTTTTCACTGAACAAAGAACATGTGACAGAAGTATTGTAAGCGGTATCGGTATCAACATTTCCAGATGTAACCAACAGCAGAGAACAGAATATTCCACATTTCAAGGTCCTGAGCTCCTCACTGTGTTTGCAGAGGAACCGGACGCCCCGACAGACCTGGAACTGACCGACCAGAGAGAGAGGAGCGTCCAGCTCACCTGGATCCCTGGAGACGAACACAACAGTCCCACAGAGAGTATGTCATGTTTAGTGTTGACATTATACAGCTGCTGACAACAACAAAAAACTGATTTTCATCAAATTTCCACGACAGTTCCAAAACGCAATTTGGCTTTTTTTACTTAAGCTTCAATGAGCCAAAGTCCAATCAAGTACTGCATTCTGAATCTTGAGCCTTGAATCTCCTCTCGCTTTCCCAGAGTTCCTGATCCAGTACGAGGACCTGCTCCACCAGCCGGGTGTTTGGGTCAACCTGACGGAGGTTGAAGGTACCAGCACCACGGCACAGCTCGACCTCTCTCCATACGTCTACTACTCCTTCAGAGTGCTGGCCCTCAACCCCGTGGGCTTCAGCCGGCCCAGCCAGCCCTCACGCCAGTACAGGACCAACCCTGCAGGTAATGGACACACGCCAATATGAAATATGAAAAACCAACATTTAAAAAAGGGGATAAAATATTAAAATGCAAAGAAAAACACTGCCAAAACAACAACTCTGAATGGTTCTAAAGTGATATATTGGTCAGAGATCTTTCCTCAAGGGTTCTCATTGTTATATAATATGTATAATAGTACGTCGTAAGGGTGCAGGTAGAGAGGGGGATGTGTTTCAAGTTTCAAAATATATCTGTGCAACAACATAATTATATCAGATGCGGATATGGATATACTGCATGGTATATAACACGATAGAGATGAAAGCGTTTGGACTGCATCATGTCATCACATTGCATATATTTTATATTTAGATAGATAGATAGATAGATAGATAGATAGATAGATAGATAGATAGATAGATAGATAGATAGATAGATAGATAGATAGATAGATAGATAGATAGATAGATAGATAGATAGATAGATAGATAGATAGATCGATCGATAGATGAGGTGATTGATTCTTCACGTTCTTTGTCTTTCCCAGCTCCTGATGAAAATCCATCAGATGTTCAGGGAGTTGGAACGGAGCACAGCAACTTAGTCATCACCTGGACGGTAAGCTATCTTTGATTGTTAGATCGGGAAATGATTGGCTGAGAAGCTGCGTGTTTAATACAAATCATCTAATTTTAAGAATTTTCTTGAATCAAGTTACATAATCCTGATAATAGTGGAGTGATCTGCCTAATTGTAAGATATTATTTGTTGTGAACTGACATTAGTCTGTAGTATTTCTAAAAACTCCGCCTCTACAGCCACTGACAGGATTTCAGTACAATGGGCCGGGTCTGCAGTACAAAGTCCAGTGGAGACAGAAGGACGTGGATCAGGATTGGTTCTCGAAGACCGTGGCCAACGTCTCCCTGTATGTGGTGCCTGGAACACCCACCTACGTGCCCTACGAGGTCAAAGTTCAAGCTGTGAACGATTACGGCGCCGGCCCGGAGCCTGAAGTAGTACTGGGATACTCCGGAGAAGACGGTGAGTGGACCATTTTAATTGCTTGACTGATTTTAGTTTAGTATGCCGGACAATCTTTAAAAGTTGACGGGGTAATTATTTAGTTAGGGCTTGATTCAGAAAGTGCAAAGTTATGGATCTCTTCGGGGGATTGATGTGTGCATGGTCATGGCTTGTTCACATTTTCCGCTTCTCTCTCTCTCTCTCTCTCTCTCTCTCTCTCTCTCTCTCTCTCTCTCTCTCATATGTTGCTCTGCAGTGCCCATGTCTGCCCCTGAGAGTGT
>OMOT01030171.1:0-20154 GCA_900312575.1 Acanthochaenus luetkenii | reverse complement strand
CTCTCAAGGAATCTTTGTTCCATCTCTGACCTTTGACCTCCTTGCTATTGGTGGCTTGTGATGTTGGTGATCTAGGAATGGAAGCTTATGCTGCGTTCATGTCCTATGCAAAAGATACAATAGATACGAGAAAATTCCGTCTAGAAAATACCGTTGAGCTCAGATTTCTCTGACTTCCTGAAGGAATTGCAATCTCAGCAGTAATAGTTGAGTCATTGGTATTGATCATCAACCCTATCAACCCCCGCTTATATATTATGGTCTATTTGTGATCTGATCTGGGAAACCAACCTTCTTGGATGTTGGCCTCACCAGCATGTGGTTCGTCAGGTTACAGCGAGCGGCTTGTTCCCTCTTTTGGGTTGGTGGGGGGTGTTGTCTCCTCGGCGGTGGCGACACGGCGGACAGAACAGGCCTCGGTTCGGGATCTGGAGCGGATTAAAAGTCCTCTGTGGGAATAATCTAAAAGATCTAATATGGTTTGTGCTGATTGGACGCAGATGTGCCGGCTGAGACGGTTACGTGCGTGGTTACATGACATCAGCCTGATCCGTGGAGCCCGAGTCTCATCTTTAATGTTGGTGACGCCATGTTGGTTTTAAACTCTGTTCAGGGGCTTTCCTCTCCTGTTGGCTTGTTTTTGTTGCGCAACAGGTTGCTCAAAATAAATGTGTGTGTCGAGTCAAATTGTAAAGCACTTTTAACAAAACAGACAGTGCTTTAACAACGCACATAAACGTGGTAAAAACAAGAGAAGAAACACACCATGAATATTAAGATATGATGTCAGCGCTTGTGTGTGTGTGTGTGTGTGTGATACCCAGGTCAGCATGTTTTATAATACACAATCCCGTTTGTCTTTAATCTTGTGGTTTGCGAGCTTATTTCTGAATGTTCCCTAATCCGCAGTGAAGCCGCAGCCTCGCACACATCACGGGCTCCGACAACCAAACATGACAAATTATGTTGTTCGGTTTCGCTCCCTCCCTTCAAGGATCGGCTTCGTGGCCAAGTGCTGCTCTCATCAGGAAATTGTTCCAGTCCGTTATTGTTGTCTTTGCATGAGTTTAAGATCATTATCGTTGAAAAACAAGTCGAAACTCATTTTAAAGTCTTAGGCAAACAAGTATGGAAGACATTAAACATTAACAAATTAAGCTGCGGTTTATTATCGTGTATTCTGATTGTTTCTTCTTCTTTCGCTTGTAAATTGAATTGAAGAAATGCTTTGCATCCATTTTATGTTTAGCTGAAGTTCTGATGTTTTGAAGCTGCAATGAAAAATAAAATCTATCCGTCATTTAGCATTTCATGGCTTTGCGAAGCGAAGAGAACACAACATCCACACCATGGTCGTCAAAGTTAAAACATGTAATAGCTTCGTCATACGTCGTGTCTACTGACATCATTTCACCCATTTTATGAACAGTGATTGGCAAACGGGACTCATCTTCATCACAGGAGAAAAGAAGATGGATCGGGAAAGAATCTGAAAGCCTAGAAATGACCACAACACATAGAGGACAACTGATGAAACAGGTTGACAAACCAGGCAGTATAGTCTATCCATCAGTTGTGTAGTCATTCAAACTCATTTGAGATGGGAATAAAATCCAAGATCCAAAATCAAATCCAAGTGCACAACCTCTACTGTCTTTAAAGCTGCACGGGGCAACTTTGCACGTCGGCGTCACCAAATAGCAGCGAGAGAAAATGGTGAGGACTTCATTATCGGGGGCGGCAGTAGCTCAGGAGGTAGAGCTCCCGTCCCGCAACCGCAAGGTCGGCGGTTCGAGTCCAGCTCCTCCCGGGGATAAATCTGTCGTAGTGTCCTTGAGCAAGACACCTAACCCCAAAGACACCTGCTCCCCGGGCGCCATAATGGCAGCCCTCTGCTCCGGGCCTCCCTAGCATGTGTGTGTTGTGCAATTACTTGTGTGTATCCGGGGGGGATCCGTGATGGGTTAAATGCAGAGAATAATTTCACTAAGTGTGTGCGGTGCTCTGTGCATGTGTGTGACAATAAAGGATAAATTATTATTATTACCCAGAAATCCTGCGCAATGATTGACTACCACTTGCTACGACTAGTTGACACACCCTGAAGTGACCAGTTTGAGTGAACGGCTGCAGCTCTATGCTGCAGCGGGGATTCTCCATGTTTCTATAGAAACAAACAGCCCTTCACAACAGGATGCCGCACAACAACCGTTGCTACAACAACAGATGTAATACTAGTGTACGACTGATGAATTTTCGAGAGGGATATCCTCACTGATGCTCGATGCGTTTAGAAACTTAGCAACATTTCCTTTTTGGCTTGTTGTGTGGAACGCAACTCTTGAACTCATGTTTCCTTTCCTGGGAGTCTCAGAGGAGTTGTATAAAAACAGTTCATCTTCCTGTCCGTTTACTTGAGTCCAATGATTAATGATCAGTCCTCTGAGTGTGTGTGTGTTTGAATCTGCAGGTATGTGCACATATGCATATGAGTGTACCAATACATCTGCCTGTTTTTGTATAAATGTGTGTGGGCATGCATGTGTGTCCTCTAATTACACCGGCCCGACACTGAACTCTCAGCCAATCAGCTTTCTCGTTCATTTCTGCCAGGACCAATCAACTGTGCCGCCTTCCAGGCCGATCCTCGGCCCAGTGACTGTGGTTTGGCTGGTTGCGGAGCGTCTCGGATGGAGGCCTCGCCAACAGCGCTGAGGGATCGCCTCCCCTGCTCACGGTCCTCTCTGCTGTACAGATGGCTGGGTAATCTAATTACATTTTCTCATCTAATGACAGTGATGAGAGCGCTGGATGAATTGGAAACATGTGGCGTGCGGAGCGATGAAAGGAGTCAGTGTCCTGCAGAAAAAGAAAATAAATAAATATATCATGTCTCCGAAGAAAAGTTCAAAGTTGCACTCGGCAACTTTGCACTTTGGTGGCCCCAAGTGGCAACGAGAGAGGTAATGGTTGTACTCTTTGAAAAATGTAAGGACTTCATTACCCAGAAATCTTTTAGGGTGATGTTAGTAAACAAATGCTGCGTTCATGACATGTCTAATTTACCATAAATATCAGATGCCAATTGGACGTTCATGTCGGCTCCCTAGTTTTTTGTTGGCTCAGTTTTCTCCTACTTGGTGTCACACATTTTGGAAACTTGTGTATCAACACAGGTGGCAAACATGGCTGAGTATCCACCGATGTCGGCAGTCCAAGGTAATACAAATACAAACAATCTGTTGTATTCAAACAAATCAACTCTGCTTAGTAAGTAATATCTGCTGCAGTTCATGGTTTGGCTTATAGCTGATTTTAAAGTAACTTGTCAATCACAATAATTTACCTTACAATCGCCATCTTAGGGGGGCTGGATTTACTCTTCAGTTTGGATCGGTCACTTCCTGTGTGGAGAAGTGACCAAACTGACACCAGAATTTAATTTGGACAAACAGGGAGAACCTACAGTGTCTCATTTGCACTCTACTGCAGCGTCACTTCCTGGTTCAGACCGAGGACACGATCTGCTCTACTGCAGCGTCACTTCCTGGTTCAGATTGAGTGAGGAGACGCTCTGCTCTGCTCTGCTCCAGTATCACTTCCTGGTTCAAACTGAGGAGATGCTGCAGTTTTTCTAGTGCAGCTTTAGTTTTTCAAAGTTACAATGTTTTTGAATGTTTGGGTTGTGCAACACGCAGTGCACATGAAGGATAATGCTATTTGTCAATTTGAGTCGCACTACGACTAACTAGGAGATGAGAGGATTTTGTACAACACTGCTGAGAGATTTGACAACTGTAAAACAAATAGTTTTGTTCCAAACTATTTGACATTTGAAATGAATGTAGATGTAAATAGATTTTTCGAGGTATTAATGAACTTCAGCTTCTGATTTCTTCCCCAGATGGGATATATAGTGAAATGTATACCCTGTAAACATTTTGTTGTCATGACTCAGTTGATAAACACTCATGTTTACCCTGAACTGGGCCCTCACGTATGGAAACCAGTCCTTCCACTACAGATATTTTAACCAGAAGCAGACCTGGGTCAGCCTCGGCTTCTTTACTCTAAGACCTCCAGTCATGACGATGGAGCATGTTGTAAAGGCCCTGAAACACATCCAGAACCTGCAGTCGGCCTGCAGATCCTTCCTGGTGACGGGTGAAGGACTTGCACTTTTAAAAAATTACAAGCAATTGAATCACGCATTGAGTTCTACGATGCCATTTTACCTCAAAACTTGTGTATCTTTTTTTTGTCTTGAAATAGGTTATCTGTCATGTGCTAAATGTGTTAAGTGCAGCATTTTAACATCAATAAATCATTACTATATTAATTTAGAGACAATTACCATAAACAAATGTGATCATCATCAAGAAGACTGTCAGCCTTTTACTACTTTTACTTTTACATTGTGAGGATTTGGAGGGAAATCTGCTGGATTGCTTTACGGCACAAAACAGGTAGAGGGCGCTGTTCTTCCAGAGCAAACGGAGCTAAAGCTTTCAGAGTTTCTGGAGACGGCAGATGGTGGAAGGAGAGAAAGGACGATGGAAAAATCACTTCCAACATGTTGATCCTCTTCAGGGAGGGGGGGGGCATTAAGCAACGAGGCTTATGGGAAATGTAGTCGTAATGTGGAGAAACACTAGCACTAACAATACCACTGGTGTGAGATAGAGGCGACCAGTCGTCTCCACCATGCTCTCATTGGTTTACAGTGATTATACTGCGGTAGTAATATTAATTTGACAATGATATGTTGATGGTTAAAGTGTTGCATATCGTATAGTTTCCAGAAAAATAGGACTTGAAGACTCAACAAGGTTAATTTACTTTTCTGCAGTGTGGAGGCTCTTGGTAGAGAGTGTGAGGTCAGTGAAGGTGTCTGAGCGGACAGCTTCACCGTCTTGATCAGATAAAGCCGAGCTCTTGAGTCCGGTAGCTCCGTTTTCAGAACAGACGTGGCGTGGTCTTCGCCCATGTGTCGAGATAGATAGGAATCAACACGGTCTGGACCGCCCCTCCTTTAACCACGCCGCTCAAATGGCCTTAATTCAATAAAGGAACCAAGGCAACTCTTCCTGGTGGCAAATTCTAAATACAAACGTTCAATAAATACATTTAAAAAAGTGATCTACCGATTAAAGCTACAATCTGTAGCTTTTCTCCTTGAGGCAGGAAGTGTATTATTAGCCCCGCCCCTCAGGTTCCCGCCCCACCACCTGGCAGTCATATTGATGATGTCATAGTAACCGGCACCGTAAAGCCTCCGCAACCGATCTGACACTGATGTGCACCGTGTTTCTGAACATTTAGCTTCACTGTCTCTCACGACAACCTATAAATAGCCTAACCACTGTACAAGAGGACAAATCTAAACACTAGCCTCACCTTGATAGACACAACCAGCTCATCGCAGGCCACGCCCATAAGTCACGGCCACAGGAAATGGTTTACGCCCCAAAACTTTCCAACATCCCTGAAAACACTACTTCAGACAAACTGAGGATTTAGGCCTGAACACACAGACTGATCATGAAGCATATATCTATATATTTATTGGAATTTTACGTGAAAAAAGTAGTATGTTGCAGTTTTCAACTCGTTTTTCTTCAGGGTTTCTAACCATTATGATCTAAATTATGGAGCCACAGGGGAAATCAACAAACAGATGGAAACCCCCCAACATGTGATCCACATCCTGAGACCCGGGCGCTCCAGCTCATGATTCCCTTCTCCCGCTACGTTTCAGCTCAGGGCCTGTTATGTTTGCATAACCTCAGTTTGGGGATTATGCAACGTGGCAGTGATGAGCCAGGTAAAGCTGGAAATGAAATGGAGACACTGAACCGTGGATTTTTTATGGTCGATCCTCACACTGTGTGAGAGTGACAGATTTTGGAGGAGTGCGTCCAAGTTTTTCCTCCCGGCGAGGCGTGGAGTGCTCAGCCGGACCGGCTGGGATTTATCGACGGAGGGATCTGCGCCCGACAGAGATGAAGCCATGGAGCGTAAGATGCTAGACTCTGACTCCTTCGCTTGAGAAGAGAGATTTGTGAGGGCGACGTGACCCAAGACCTCAGGCCTAACGTTGTTGTGTAGAACCGCTGCTGGAAACCAACACCGGCCTGTCTCAAGTGGAATTCACCTTTCACTCCGATAGTCTCGGGACAGTCAATATTTGTGTACAACGTTTTACAGTTGCTATTTATAACAAGCCCCAACAACCACGGCATTCATCTGTGATGTCGTCAACAGACAAATGACAAGCTGCTCCATTGACAAAACATTGGCTACCAATGTGAATGACGTCGCCAAAGACTTCAGGTCTAATTAGGTGTTGAACACACTGCACATACAAACCGCGCGTTACATAAAATGCTTTTTCCACCGCACCAGTGTGTCGTACTCTACCCGGGCTGTCACAGTACTGCATGTTTTTCCATTATATTTTCTTCGTGGTTCAGTATGGTGCCGGTACAGTAAAAGCCTTATGTATCTCAGGGATGGGCAATCATGTGCCATGGAGGGCCGAGAGGCTGCAGGTAGCTCCTCCTCTCTGGTTGAAGGTGTGTTAATCAGTGAAATCACCTGGTGTAGTGTTTGGTTGGAATGAAAACCTGCAGCCTCTCGGCCCTCCGTGGCACATGATTGCCCATCCCACTCAGCCTGGCAGGATGTCGTCATCACACAATGCACAGGGTCGGCGGTCGGTTACAAACACCGTGATTAAATCCAAAAGCTGGTGGAAACAAACGGAACAAAAGTGGAAAGTCAGGAAGACAATGGGAAAACAATGACGAATCACCACAACAACGGGGAACGGAAGAAATACAAGCAATAATTACATTACGGAACGATGAGAAAATGCAAAGCGATCCGTGTGTTAAGTGTTTTTCAAATGAAACATGTTCAAATAATTTACGTTGGCCAACTGTTGCTGCTGTAACTTGTGTTATTTCCAAAGGAAGATATCCTTCCAGGCAAAATACAAAAAAAGACTCCAATGCCATGTCTGTTGTTGATGTTGACACAGGTGCTATGATACTGCTGTTGCCATAGTTACACATGTGCGTTCTGTACAGGGTCCCACATAAGATGAGATGAAAACCCTGCTACGTGCAACCAGGTGAAAACAGCAGACTCATTGGTTGGGGATCAGAGCGATGGTGTCAGGTGTTGATGGCGCCTTCCTGTTTCAGGTGTGTCACTGCGGTCATCTCAGGATACTCACCCACCGCCAAGAGGCGAACCGGTGAGCGGCTCCGCTGATACAGAGCTGCAGACAAACTTTGTGAACTCACAGAGCGTTTTTACCCCTGTTACACCTGTGTGCCACACCTGCTACACATAACCGTTTTGTATTTCATTGTAGTGCCACCATGAAGGGTGCAGAAAAGGGCAAAGGTTCCCAAGGCGGCACAATACTAGAAGAAGAAAAAAAATACAAGCACTTGTCATGCAAAAAGATCATTAATTCAGGTTAGTACATAGACCCTGGAACAGTACATATGGGTTAGGGTTAGGAAAACACTGACAGCCCGTTTGAGGTGAAGCGCGCTGCTCTTTTACGCCACCATGGCTGAACAGACAAAGAAAAGAGCTGAATGAATCTTGCGGATTACCACTTTAAATATACTTAAGTGGCATATGGATTATATTTCAGAGCGGTTAATGTACAGCGTCAGAGAGCAATGCATAATTTCTACAAAACATTAAGATGCTTAAATTGACTTGTGTTCTTAAACACAAGGCTACATGCCAAGCACTTGATGGTTTGCCGCTCGCGACCGAACAAGAGAACCAGTTGAGCTCAGGTTTGACAGGGGCACAAACTGGGCCTCCGTCCACCAACAGCATTCTCTTTATAATCCTAACTGGCCGAGGACGCGGTTGGTTTTCGATATCGTTGACAGTGCCTGTTCCCTACAGTGTGTTTTGCCAGCGGGACAGCGCCTCATGCGTGACTGATCACACATCGGGCTGCTGAGAGATCGCAGTGTGTCACGTTACACCGATGTGAATGCGCCTCTTTCTTTCTCCCATACATCGTTGACTCTCGTCTTGTTCAATTACTCCGGCTCCGTTTACCTGACACTGGGCCAACCTCTGATTCGCTCTGGGAATCCTGACAGGTGATTGGTCTTTTGTGTGTGTGTGTGAGAGAGATACCAGACACACAGCATGGTCATGTCTCACATTGCTAGCTGACATCAAGTGCTTGACATGTTAACTAAGTCAATTTGTGCATCTTGTGTTTCCCGTAAATTATACATTACGTTGTGTGCGTGTGTTTGTTTGTGTCTGTGTGTGTGTGCATGTGTCTGCACATGTGCATGAGTATTTATGTGCATTTATGTGTGTGTGTGTGCGCGCGCATAGGCATGCGTTAATGTTGTGTGTTTGTCTGTGTGTGCACGTGAGCAGCTTCGTGTGTCTGCAGTATTTATGTGTTTATATGCCTGTGTGTGTGTGTGTGTGTGTGTGTGTGTGTGTGTTTCAGTCCAGATGACGACATCTCGTTTGTTCTCTCTGGCTTCCTTTGGTGAAAACATCAAAGTCGATTCTGATGGCGTTTGCGGTTCGCCTACGGTAAAGCGTCACGTTAATGTCATGAAACATTTTACAGAACCAACCAGACCTGTACGGTCTTCATTGCTGCTGTGGTGTGCGGTCGGCTCAGCGGTTACATCACTATTATTTTTACAATTCCCCATTTCAGAGCCCGTCGATACGACCGACATATGAAAACATTCTCCCCGTCTGAAAACAATCTCCCCTGCCTCGTCCTAACGGGACTCGAGGCCTGTTATAAAGCTCATCTGACCTGTACAGTCAGATATGTTTTCTCAAGTCAGATAAATCAATCACAAGTTTCCTGAAGGCGACGCAGCTAAGCGGCCCGATCCCTCCAGCCGGCGAGCCCTGCAACCGCTGTCGGCTGTCTTTCGCTCCAAGTGCATCGTTTCCCCTCGTGCGAGATGATGACGAGGGATCTGCGGACAGGCCGTTCATCAGAAGTCATGGCTGTTGATAGGAGGCTGCGCTGTTACGTAACGTCTTGCAGGGATTTTCCTTCTAAGATGAGAAACATGCACGCGGAGCGACGTGCCTGCAGAGCCCTGGACGCACTGAAGCCGTATAACCGTCCATGAAACGGTCTTATATGAGACCGTTGCAAGGCTCTTAAGGCTATACCGGTGATGGGGCTCTTAGGTTGGCCAATTATATTTTAAAAGACCTTCTTGAACAAATTCTCCCACCTATAAAAAGGTCAGTTTGTATGTATTTACAGTCCTGCAGCCCCTCTCTCCGTCATTCCTTTCTTGTCTGACTTGAGGTAAAACAAGCCTTGAATACATTATACCCCTTAAATACATTATACCTCTTAACTCCATGACTTGTAATTGAATTTGTAATATAACTGTATCCTCAAGCTGAAATGTTTACTACCCCGATTCACCCAAATGTCATTAAATCTACATGTTTATATCCCGGCACTATCCTGAGGCATCCTTTCAGTGGAAAAATCCCCCAAAACAATCTGCATATCTTCTCTGAAGGCTAATTACAACCACACATCACCTCCAGCCCACCGCACAATAAGAGTTTGCAATGAAATGTTTTGGAAATGAGCGAAACCTACACAGAAATCGCAATTCTCCATAACCATTCCTCTCTGCGGATGTCCAATCATAATTTCAAGCATAAATCCACCGTTGCTGCCAAGATGTTTTAAGATCGTCCTTCTGGGAATTGGTCTTTCCCTCTCCCTCCCCTCCTGAATCAACAGCCAGATACTGTTGGCATGGCCTGCCGAGCCTCGCTCTCTGTTGAAACAATCAGGTAGGGGATATTTGGAAGACGGCCCGGCTGCGGCCCTCGTCGACTAGTTCTGTCTGTTTGAGCAATCAGATTCCTGGACATGACAGGCCGGTTGGACCGCCCGGCTCCCAGCCCCGGTCCCCGGTGGGAGATCCAGGGCCAGCGTTGATTAAGTGGTGCCCTTTGGAAGCCCTGTTTTGTTTTGGTTCTGACTTTTGTTTGAAAGTCCAAGGAAAATCTCCATGAGAGCAGATGGTATACAGGCAGGACGGGGGGAAGGACACATCTACATTCCCTTTTCTGCCTCTGTCTTCATAAAGTTACTTTCAAAGTAATAATCTGCAACTTTTTCACGTTAATAAGCGTCCATTTTGTTCTTCTCTATCACCAATTAATACCATACAACAGTAATTCAACCTATATCCAGTTCATGATCATCATATCAGTTCATCATCCAGCTTTTCCTTTTGCAGTTCTAAACACCAATGAGTGAGTCCGTGTTTCCCGGGGAAAATCAGGAAGTGATGCGTTTTACCTTTATGGAAGCAACAACAGCGATTTGTTTGGAAAGAATATAAGAAAGTAGAAGAAATATAAGAAGCCGCAGTCTACTTTGAGTGTCTTTATTACTCCAGTATGTTGGACCAGTGGCTACACCGAGTGCAAAACACCAAAGTAATGACCGCTGGAGAGTTGTGGTCAAAATCAGGAAAAACGTTCATTTAGCAGATCATCACAGCATTAGATACATTTCTGAAGATACAACAGTTTTTCTTCTAAAAGCTGGAAAACAAAACGTGACTCCGCTACAATACAACAGAGGAGCTGATGGATGTTTTTTTCTGTGCAGGGGTCGAATGGAAATGCGTCTGGGAACAGGTGTTTCAAATGCGGCGGGGTCGTGAGTAATGACCGGGGTCAAGCTCATTCCCAGCCAAGGCCAGCCAAGCCATTACTCAAGGAATGCCAGAGGAATGCTTCCCCCTCCGTCTGTGGCGCTGTCGAGATGCCTTCCCCTGCCATCGACGCCTAATGACAACACGCAGCGTGAAAGATTGGCAGCCCCCTCTGGCTCCGCATTGCCCGATTGTTGAAAAGACAAGGACGTCTTCGGCCCAACGAGCCTCGAGACTCTGTGTGACTTGAGTGACTCTGGGAGGAAACTGGACTCTTTTCTTTCCTGGATTATGTAACTGGGTTTGATGGATACCAGGCTGTGGACAGAAATACATGACGGGCCAAAGTGGATTCGTACTCACACGATCTCCTCACAGGTTATTGTATAGTTCAAGGCAAGCCGGTACCTTTCGCAGGTTATTTCTCAATTCCACGTGGCGTCCTCTCTCTTCCACATGCTACTCCTACACTTGAGAGTGAAGGGAAATTGCAGCAGTCTGGTTTAAACCACATCACTTCCTGTCCGAACCCGCTTGCGTCCAGTTTTTCTCTCAACAGTGGTAGGCCACCACATCAGTAACATTACCAGCAGTGTAAAAGATTATGTCAAATGTAGCAGTTTCATTGTCATTTTGCCAAATGTCAGAGTTCCAAAACGAGATACTCACCATTTGAATTGACACATTTTCTTGCAAAATGATTGCTGGCGTGACAGTAAAGCAAATTATAGGCTACTATTATCTACTATTACTATCTTAAGACTTTTGAATCTAAAATCAAAATAGTTGTGTTTTGGAGGGCAGAGTTATCTGGGTTTTTGAGACATTGGCTGGGGGACTTTGGCAACATATTTCCAAAATGGATGTGTAGCGTTTTGGAATGAAACCCTTCAAATGTATTTTGTAAGTATTTATTTTTAGAGTTTAATCACATATCCAGATATCCAGATATCCAGATCTGGGGCCAAACTGGAGTAAAAGACAAACCAGCCACGCTACAAAAGACTACAGGGTTATCACTTTTTGAATAGCTTTAGACTTACACATACGTAACGTTTTGGCAGATTCTTGGCAGATTTGTATTTGTTTTCATGACATAATTTGCTCTTCACATGACATGCTAAATCTCATTAAATGATTCATATTTAAGATAACTTCTGCTTGACAGAATACAAGGCCATTTTAAAACCATTGTGCAGTATTTGGCGCAACATTACACTGAAAGAATAAAATGCTGCATGATAAGTGGAGACTACAGAGCTGTTTGGATTTGGGCCTAAATACCCATTAGAGGTGATTTGTCCATGATGCATTGCTTTGTGAAACAGTCTGTACTGCTCTTGGTCTGGAGAAACAGCTACATGACTTCTGACTGATTTGCCCATAACTCAGAATCACCTCATGGTTCAACATGAGAAAACACAAGGGCTTGTTCATGTGAACCAGCACTTGCGTCCACAGCCTATCTCAGCATGTTTGGGGCTTGAAAAGTCAATGAACCGCTTCAGCTGCTTATGCAAGCGTTGTTTTATTGTGTTTTTGTTTTGAATGCTAAGGCTCTATATTGAATACCAGTGGTTGTGATGTGTGAGTCTGGCACATAAAGGCAGAGGCCCTGCCAGAACACTCAGTCCTGGTTTCCCACTAAGTTCCATGTTGTTTGTAATTTGCTCATGCTTTGCACTGTAGTGGCTGGTCATGTCCAGAGCCATACATCATAGAGTTGGGCAACCTTGGAAATAATGGTGTGCCGTATTGTGACACATAATAGAATAGAACATTAATGTATGATGCATAGCCTCAGGGAGGGAGTTCTTTTGGGCATTGTAGATAATCAACACTCAATAGAATGCAACAAAGTGAGCCGCAAGTTAAAACTCTATTCAGTGGTTTCCTGGCAAGCAAATATTCCTATGGGATAAAAGCAGTAATGCTGAGGCAACCTTTGGGGTAATGTTGCACATCACTTACCACACGTTCACACTGCAAGCAAGTCACTGGAAGTCCATTCATTTCCTATAGAGCTGAGCGACCGGAGAAACTCAGCCGACGTACGGACGCTCAAGAGGTTTATCGGGTGACAAAAGTTTCCGCATTTCGTTGTATCCCTAATGATGTGATTTCATTTCATGAATGCATCTTTCTGGCAAGTGCAAAACAGAGAAGTTGTTGAATCCAGCCATTCAAAGCTTCTCAGTTCTCTACAACTTTTAATTGAAAGACGACAGGAATAAACGATGCTTGGAGAATGGTTGGATCCATTATTGGGGTTGATGGTAAACTCTGAATTCATTCGATTTGTGCTACCTAATTAGCGCTTGCCAGCTAGTTAAAATGAAGTGACGTTATGAAAGACAAAAGCAGCAAAAAGACATGATTTGCCTGTTCAAAACATTGGACGTCATTCTGGAACATTTTCTTGAGTGTCTTCTTAAATATCTTCTTATGAACTTCTTAAGAACAACCCTAAGAAACAGCTCCGCCAGATTCATGAACACGTGGAAATGTGTTCGTAACCCTCCAAACTGTTCTCAGCTGCTCCTCCAATGAGGAACGCCACTGATTCTTAAATTGAACGCACGTTCTCGTACACCTGAGTTTACATACAGAAACTCCTTATAAGGGCATGAAACCATAGGACCGGGTGCAAAACAGATCTAGTTGGCTCCTTTTCTCTAGATTAGATATTTTTGGTATAGTACTGGTCTCTTATTTGTTCTTGTGTGTTTTTATGTATGTATGTGTTTTTCTTTTGCACCCTGGTCCTGAGAAACGTCATCTCATTCTACTGTATGTTTATATGGATTTGGTTGGAATGACAAATAAACAAACTTGAACTTCTGTAAAGTCCTTTGAGACATGCTGTGATAAAGGGCTGTATAACTTGAACTTGTATTCCACGTCTCACTTAGTGAGTCTCTCCTCACTGAGCGCTCACGTTGAATATAATGCCAAGTTGTTCATTGTCTGTTGAGTCTCTTCTTTTAGTGCAATTTCAAAGAAACGTCTTGCAAAGACTTTCATGCTCATTTGATGAGCAACCGGAAACTGCTGGGAAAGAACAGCTGTTCAGACAAATATGGACGGGCAGACAAGACTGAAGAAAACTAAAAAGATGGAAGAATAATTTTCTTTTTAAATACATGAGGATCTTTATAGGTCCTATCTATATTATGTAGGCCCATATGATATATTTTAGTTATGGATATTCACATGTGTATTCACAGAATGTAGATGTGTCCATTCTATTCCACTATGGCTCTATATCCACTTGACTGAGTTTAGTACCGATTTATTTATTCACTGCTTTTATTTATTTTGTCATGATGCCTCGTAGAATCATGACTATAAATGTGATTTAGTAATTGTTAATGATGCAAATATTTTAATATTCACAAGTATTTATATCCGAGGATGTCTGTAGAATTGATGTGAACACATGATTTCTCACTAATTCGGCTCTTAAGAAACCGGCTCACTCCAGTCTGGCCGACTCAAGACTGCTCTGTCATGTTCTTAGATCCTGTTCTTAGCTGAGAACCAATCACCAATCGTTTCATGAAGCTTCGCCAAAATTGTTTCAATTGTCTCAATGTTTTGGAAAGTCTTGTTCTAGTCATCACTAGAGATTTGCATTCATTCCTCTTCTACACTTGACTCACCTGGCGCCTCTGAGTAGAAGAACAGCAGCAACAAGCACCTGTTGGCTCATGTACGCCCCCTTCAGTGTAGCAAAAATATTACTTGCCTCACCTTGTGCCTTTTCACTGCGGTTTTATGTCCCATCAGCAAAACTAAACATGTCACTTACAAATATTAAACTTTAATGGTTAAAGACATTATCCAGACTGTGGAAAATCCGGGTATATAAGCGTATCTGCAAACATTATATTGGTGATATGCAGAGATACGGCAACAGGCACGGGCCAATTGCATGCATCAACCCAGTTTGATATGGATTGCGCATTCAGAGGTGAAGCTCGGCTCGTTGCTCTGCCTCACCTGCCTCCCCTGACCGCACGTCCCTGAAGCAGACCACTAAATAGATGCAATCTGAGCCTCTGGCCCCGCCCACAATTGGTCAGAATAGAGCGACACCATCAACCAAGTCGCTTACAAAGTTTCCCTAAGTACCACTGCCATAGAAAACTGTGTACACAATGCGGCACCCTTTATTGCTTGTTGTACCAAAAGGTCAGGTCAGTGGCCTGAAGAATGAGCACTATACGGGCAGCATGACATAAATAATGTATTTCTTGAGGATTGTTCAAATATACAACTGCTGTTTTGCAGAAGTCAGGCTAAACGTTGGGCCATATGTGACATAATTCTTCTATCCGTCAAAGCAGACAGGACTCCTCTACCCAGCATGCCAAAACTCTCCTCCTCCTCACTAAATGCCTCCCATTATCTGTCTCTGCGTCTTGCACACTCTCAAATTGACCCCATGTGTGTCTTGACGATCCGCTAGTCTCGGTCCCCCCTCCTTTTCTGTCTGACATTTTCACCTTTGTAGTGCAAGTCTTGTCTGTCGGGTTCATGTTTATGCAAGGAGATCTTCGTCTCGTGAATTGGAAACAGCATTCAGGGATCAATTTAAAACCATAATCCTGGGATTCATCTGCGTATGGGAGGGTGTACGTGCTTGTGCATGCACTGAACATTATCTGTATAAATAGAGCTATCGACGCTGCTGTCAGATTAAAACCATGCATGTCTTGCATGCAGGAATGAAGATGGTTATTTTCCCAGAAGTGCCCATGTACTTTTGGAAAATATACAATGGGTTTTTAACAGCTTTCAAGGGCCGAAGGTCATGAAACTCACTCAACACGTAAATGACCATGTACATTTTTAACTGGAAAAAAACCCATTAAAATCGCAATTACATGTTTTCGCCTGCAACAGCAGCGCAGTTTTGTTGAAAGATTTCCCTACTTGCCACCATGATTTATGATTGTGTAAAATGGAATTGGGTTCCATTGGCATTAAACCTTCTCAGGGCATTAAGGAACGTTCAAATATAAATGTACATTCTGAAAACTAAAAACACCAAAACTGAAGTGACAAGGGTTTTCCCTCATCAGCTGAGATACACAGCGTTTGGGTCTCCATGTGTTGACAGTCATAACAGAGGGTGAAGTGTGGATAAGGGAGCGTAGAAGAGGATCAACATGTTCGATTAGGCGTCCCGTCTCATGCAGACGTTTTGGAAACCAACTGCTCCAAATGTTTCCTTTTTTTAACTTCTTCTCCCTTTGTCATGTTCTTCCCAAGGGCTCCCTTGACAGATGAGTTATGGTGCAAAGGAAATCCCCCCTAATCCGATCTGGCCAGGGATTCCCATGTTTAAGGAAAAATTGACTTGGACGGGCTAAACGGAGAGAACAGGGGAAGGAAAGGGAGGATGTGGGGAGTGAGCAGAGGGATGGCGGGAGGACAAGATGAAGGACGAGGCCTGTTTGTGTTGGGGAAACCCTGGATGCTGGAGAGGCGAGAACTTCAAAGATTGATGTCCTTCGCTGTTGGTGAGGAGTGGCTCACAGGAGTCAATTTCTCCGTAGAGATTCCGGTGTTAATTGCTTTCGCAGCACACTTTCCTTTGCAGGTCTGTGCTAACATGAAGCCAGGCCTGTGTTTGGTAGGGAGTTATGTGCATTTCCTTCTGTTGACCTACCGTCACAGATGGTGGTAACATGGTTGAATGACCTTCCCACTCCAGTCAGAACAACAGATTCACTCCCATTCTTCCGTCGTAAGCTGAAAACGTAACCTCAGATCACCCTCTCCCATGTTTTCCCCCTCTGCCTCTTCTAAGGCTTCTTCACACTGCAGCTCAAAGTGTCCCGCTCTGATGTCTCCCACTTGGCGTTACGAATTGTGGAAGTGTGTCAACACAGGCAGCAAACACTGCAGTTGAGACGTTCTGAAGTAATACAAAATTATCAAAATGATCAGTTGTATTCACACTAATACAACTCTACTTGTAAAAAACAAGTAATGTCTGTTTGCAATTCATTTGTGGAACCACACAAACCGTCAGCGGGCAATTCAAGCATGAAATCTGTCACTTTTCCATCCTGAAGCATTCAAGTTCTCCCAATTAGCCACTCTGTGTATTCACGTGTTATCGGATATATAAGAAAAACGAATTTCCTACATTGAAATTCAAAGTCAGATGTTGAAGTCGGAAATGTTGTTATGACACAGTGATAGGAAGAATTATGTTTTGTGTCAGTGGTCTGAAAACATTGGACCTCATTCTGGAACGCAGTGAGACATCATTGGTGATTGTGTTCACATCAATTCTACAGTCATACTCTGATTTAAATAATTATAATAATAATAAATATAATACTTACATAATTAACAATTACGTTTCACATTTACAGTCATGATTGTACGAGGCATCGTGACGAAATAAATAAAAGCACTACACGAACACTGCAAATGGCAGTGAATAAATGAATAAGCACTAAACTCAATCACATGGATATAAAGCCATAGTGGAATAGAATGGACACATCTACATTCTGTAAATAAACATGTGAATATCCTCAACTAAAATATATAATATGGGCCTACATAATATAGATAGGACCTATCAAGATCCACAAGTAGTCTACTCATGTGTTTAACTCAACTGTACAATTTAATCTGCTCTCAGCACATCCTATTGTGTTGCACTAAAAGAAGTGACTCAACAGACAATTAAAAGCTTGGCATTGTATTCAGCGTGAGAAGGAGAGACTCACTAAGTGCGACGTGCAATACAAATACAAGTTCATTTATTTCTACAGCCCTTTATCAGAACATGTCTCAAATGACTTTACAGAAAAGAAGCCAACTAGATCTAACTGAGCAACAATCAATGGAATTACAGAATAGTTAAAATACAAACTGGTAAAAATGTTCCAGAATGAGTTTGGTTTTCTTACAACACAACACATTGTGTGAACGCGACGTTGTTCGACTTGGAAGTGCTGGATGTCTGAACGCAGGGTCGGGCCACCAGGCCACCCTGCCAACGGCGTCCTCTGAATGCTCATCTATTCAACACGGTTTTCCAACAAAAACATCCTCTAACTAAATGTCCTGTTTCTGTCCTCTCCCCCTCAGAGGAACTGATTTCTCCGTAGAGGTTTTGCTGTTGATTGTTTTCGCAGTGCATCCGTCCTTGCTGCATGTCTGCGCTAACATGACGCTTGGATCTTAAAGTCTGTGAGAAGACGTCACTCTGGCGGATATTCTCACAGTACATTTGTGCTGGGTGCAGGACTGACAGAGACTTATTTTCATTTTTGAATAATCTATTGAAGCATCAAATATTCAGATAATGTATAATCAAGAACACATTTCACTACAACAAAATATATTGAATAATCAAAATGTCTCAACTCAAGCTTTTCAAAATGAAAAAAACAAATAAACATAATGTATCTTGAATTAATTCAACTGTACTTGGTAATCACACTACTAATGTAGAACATAAATAGTTTTGATTAAAAAGTGTTGTAAAAATGTATTCAATATTCATTGCAAGGTTTTGTTTGTCTGTCTGTCAGCTAAATATTTCAAACATGTATGAATGGATTTCCATGACATTTGGTGGACAGATTTGCCTCGGGTGAAGGAAACATTGATACAAATTTAGTGGTGATCTGACTGTGGAATTTCAACCATTGCACGATTATCATGTTTTAGCCATAACTATGAAACTAACAGAGATATAGACTTGATTCGAAATCATAAGGGTCAAGAAATCAATGTAACTTAAATAGGAACGATGTTGTAGCTGTAACAGCAAGTTGAAGAATTGTTCAGTGTTGGTTTGAGCTGTCCGAGTGCCTTCTAGTTTTACATGTTGCCCACTGTTGAGTTAAGTTGTACATTGTAGGAATTGACATTACTAGATTGACCAGACTGATCATTTAACTGTGAATGTTGTTCACTAATCGATGTGATAGATGTCCACTTCCTCTGTACCGGTAAACAATCTCCCTCGGGACGGTAAATCCAGGGCATGGAGCCAGAGGGCATTTTGGAAAAGCAAAAACTGCATTTACTATATAAAAGCTCCTGAGATCCATTTAGTAGTGTAAGTATATCTTAATGTGGATTTATGCGCTGACATTATCATTGTCAAAAGATATTTACAGCAGTTGATCAAAGTTAGGTCCACAACGTGGCTCCAAGCCCTCGAAATGGCACTGGATCTTGTATCTTGTACTTCTTGTTAACCACAGAGTTAACCACAGAGTTAACCACAGAATTCCCCAGAATTCCCCTATATTTACTCAATCTGCGCTTTTCCAAGAATGACGGAGGCGTGACGGTGATGCAGTGAGACGTGCAGGTGAGGAGGCTCCCCTGTCTGGATGTAGAAATGCTGAGTGCTTCCAGGTGGCTCTGAACTGCGAGTCCCCGATTGTCTGCCGCCTCTCTCGCCCGGGGCTGCGCACTTCCTCTTGAGTTTTATCAATGCCAATGAAGGGCAGGGGATCGTTTACAAACACATGTTCGGAGTGAGGACACTGGGATTAATGTGGAGTTAATTCTGCCCGTCCAAAACATTCAGAAATCCAGATCACATTTCAATCCGAGCGATGTTTGAATAAGTGGGTTGTATTCGTTTGGTCATACTATTTTACTCTTGTTACAGTAGTTGAGTCACTTTTTTTGTGTGCTTGTACTTTTTAGAGAATTTATAGAGAAGTTATTAATTATAGGTTTACTTGAGTATGTTTTAACTGAAACATTGCACTATGCTACATTTAAAAAATAATAATAATCCATTACAGAGTACAAATTCTGCACGCTCTCCGTTAGCATTGCATCAGTAACTGGTTAATCATACATTGCCTCTGTATCACTCCTGTGTTAGCATGTGGAGGAAACGTTAACCTACTAAAGTGAAATGCTCAAATGTATCTATGATAGTAGCTTAACCCCTTCCACCCTAGGGTGCTGGGAGGGTATGCTCACCTGAATGAACGTACCCAAACTAAAACAAGAATAGCTCCACATCTATCAGGTCTATATGCATGACATTGACATCTATGGACAGACAAGAACTTATAGAATATATTACCAGTATCAGTAACCTTCTGACTGTTAGTATGCCAGAGTAAACGTAGATAAACCAAAGGAGAAATTTAGATTTTTATCCTCGCCTAAAGTGTTTTCTAAATTAAACAGTGGATAACACCATGATAGCAATGATCCCATGTAGAAAGATGCCACTGAATCTATTCAGCAACTCCTTGACTACAACTGTACCAAAGCACATTGAAATACAACAAAGCATATAGGTTCTACAGAGGTTTTAGTGATGATAGTACCAGGCGGACTCTCCATTCTGACCATTTGGATACCCAAGGTACCCAAGTGTGCCAAATGGGTTTTTTACCTCTTGGAAGGAAATCTG